>MU394082.1:0-41321 GCA_022578605.1 Camillea tinctor | reverse complement strand
ATATCCTTCCACCCCCCCCCCCCCGCGGCCCCCCGCCGCCCCCCGCCCCCCCCCCCCCCCCCCCCCCCCCCCCCGTTCAAGTTAATCGATACTTACAGTATCCCAATCCATCGTACCAGTTCTCCATCCATTCAGGCTTAACATCGTCGGAAAGTTTACGGAAATCGTCAGCGAGCTCGTCCTGCACACCAGCAGCAGGTAGAACGACGGTCCGTGCATGATACATCACCGCTGCTATGGCGCTCTCAAAGTTGTCTCCAATCGCAGCCAGGACCAGACCGGTTGACTCATGTGCATTGTCGTTGCGTACCTAAATGTGAAGTGTAAGATGGACATCTTGAAGAGAAGGCATGGTGGTTGCTCTATTTAACATACGTGTAGCATGACAGCGCCAGAGGGCGCACTTCTGAAGAGAGTGATGACATTCTTCATACCGCTAATGCCCAGCAAGACTAGGTGCTTTCCCTCGGTACTAAGAAATGAACACATTACTGCATCCTTATCCAAGGTGAAATGGGACTTGCCATGCCTTGGGCCCAGCCATGGCGGCGCATGACGAACAAGAGCGAAGTATCTGAATGAGGGAGGTTAGCGATTCTGTCCAGCTTTTAGACATGTGAAACTACATGTTCATGTAGGTTTGTAGGCGGGGGTGAGCCAGTGAGGAGGCTTGAACTAATCAACGATGCTTACCGCAGGAAGTTACCCCAAGGAGTTCCGATATGTACATCGGTATAAGCCGAGTATGCATCATCCGCTGGGCCGACGTGGGCTTCTAGAGTCCAGAGTTGAGTGCCGGGGCTTTGGCTAGCTACGGATTCGACTTTGAGGTCTGGGTTCAAGCCGTGAATAATGGAGGACAGGTCATCGCTCCGCAGAGGTTGAGGCACCTCTAGGTTGATAAGCACAGCACCGTCATCTATGCCATGTTCTTCACGAATCCACCTCCAGGGCTGGTCAGGGGCCTTCCGGAACTTGAGTGTGAAGTTCAAAAGTGAAGAAACAGGAAGGGCAGCACCAAAATACAAGCGACATGTATTAGGGGAGTTTACAGTTTGCAATGATATAGGTGCATCAGAACCATCGACGGGAACCATCAACTTCTCCTCCCACGCACGGCCGACGGCGGCATGCCATATGGCGATTTGCCAGGGGGAATCAACGTCTTCGATATCAACCTCTAGAAGGGAATAGAAGTTAACAGCCTCGGTCTTGAGCTGAGTGATCTGTCCAAGAGGAGGAAAACTTGATAATCTCGCACGCAGCTTGGGAACTGCTTCACGGGATTGGCCAGGCTTGGAGATATAGATGGCTTGAAATTCGGAATCGACTTCACGAGTATCTGGAGCCATGGTTGTAGGTCTGTCTAGGCGGTGTGATATTAAAGGGGAAATAAAAGAGACTAGGTTAGAGAGATATAATAAGTGTAATAGGTAATAAGTAATAGTAGGTAATCGGTAGCGTAAATAAGGAGAGAGAGGGACGTGTGAAGTGAAGTGTGAAGTGAAGTGTGAAGTGAAGCGTGAAGTGAAGCGTGAAGTCAAGGTACGAAGTGAAGTACGAAGTGTGAAATGTGAAATACAGTAGGTCAGGACCTGGTTCTGATATCGACTGAGCTGGCAGGAAATAAGTAGTTCTTATTAAATATTAGGTAGGGAGGGTTTATATCTTGGATCCCTTTTTGGGGGGGATCTTTCTTTCCTTCTCTTCTCTTCTCTTCTTCTTCCTCTTCTTCTTCTTTTTTCTTTTAATGTGCGGCAATTTCTAATACGCGGTTCCTCATCTCGAGATCTCATACGTACCTAACTTAAAGGTACATCATTTTTGGCGGAGGGAGAGGTGCCCAACTCAGGAGAAGTCGGTTCCAATCAATCGACCACACTGATCAACATGAGCCCAAGGTGAAGCTCCACATATAAAGAAAGCGGTTCGGGCGGGACGAATTGAAGAGAGAGAGGGAGAGAAGAGAAGACCTTAAAGAGAGACAGACGCACAGACAGATTAAGAGATTAGATAAGGTGTTAGTGTGGGTATAACTACGTTAGGTAGTACAGTGTACCGTAGACCAATCAGATAACCACTAAATTGTGCTTACTGGGTAAGGTGGCGTAATGGGAGATCGGAGAAGCACCAGCCACAAATTGTGGAGTGATGTAAGGCGGGATTTGGCGGGCAGACGGATCTTATGGGCTTGCCAATCGCCTGAACATCCCCCCCCAAGCCCCCAAGCCCCCAAAGACTAAACCAAAATTTGAGCTGCCAAAAGCCGAATCGACCCTCTTCAAATATATTTCCCATCAAACCGCTCAATACCTCACTCTTCCTCCCCCCCTCCTCCCAACGCAGCACCAATGGCTTCCAGGAGACTCGCCTTGAACCTCGGTCAGGGCATGCGCAGCCGTGCTGCCAATGCTGCCATTAGACCTTTTAAGAGAACCTTTGCCACTCCCGTATCATCTCCCCTTGGTGCGAAGACCCAGACTACAACTCTTAAGAATGGGTTGACTGTAAGCTTTCTCTCTCCTTCTCTCTCACCTTCTCCCTCTCCCAGCGCCAATTGGTCTTAATATACCCCCAAACCCCGTTCTTGAGATTCTAATCGTAATGATAAATACAGGTTGCGACCGAATATTCCCCCTGGGCGCAGACTTCGACCGTAGGCGTGTGGATCGATGCTGGTTCGAGAGCCGAAACGAACGAGACGAATGGCACCGCACACTTCCTAGAGCACCTTGCCTTCAAGGTAAACTACACCACCACCGGTCTCGCTGCTACATGCACCACAATATAAGCACGTCTTTGCTAATAGTTATACCCCAGGGCACGCAAAAGCGCACACAGCAGCAGTTGGAGCTCGAGATAGAGAACATGGGTGGTCACCTCAACGCCTATACCTCGGTGCGTCACAAGTCACTGCCGACAAGGTCACCCACCACCGACCCGACCACTTAGACTGACCTCTAGGCTTAGCGTGAAAACACAGTCTATTTCTCAAGAGCGTTCAACAGCGACGTTCCCCAGTGTGTTGACATCCTTGCCGATATCCTCCAAAATTCCAAGCTAGATCACAACGCTATCGAGCGGGAACGCGACGTCATTCTCCGTGAGTCCGAGGAGGTCGAGAAGCAGCTGGACGAGGTTGTCTTCGACCATCTGCATGCCACCGCCTACCAACACCAGTCTCTTGGCCGCACCATTCTCGGCCCCCGCGAGAACATCCGTGACATCACCCGAACCGAGCTATCCAACTACATCAAGACCAACTACACGGCCGACCGCATGGTTCTTGTTGGTGCCGGCGGTGTCCCCCACGAGAAGCTAGTCGAGCTCGCCGAGCAGAACTTCTCTAGCCTCCCCCTTACTTCTCCCCACAACGAAGCCTACATCCTGTCCAAGAAGCAGCCCCAGTTCATCGGCTCTGAAGTTCGTATTCGGGATGACAACATTGGTTCCGCCCATATTGCTCTTGCCGTCGAGGGTGTTAGCTGGAATGACGACGACTACTTTACTGCTCTGGTGACCCAAGCCATTGTTGGAAACTACGACAAGGCCATGGGTAGCGCGCCTCACCAAGGCAGCAAGCTGGCCTCGTTTGTCCACCAGAACGACCTCGCTAACAGCTTCATGAGCTTTTCTACGAGCTATAGCGATACTGGGTAAGCTCTCCATATCCCCTCTGGTATATATTATATATATCCCATCCAAAATGCTAACGAGATTGCAGTCTGTGGGGTATCTACCTAGTTTCTAGCAAGCTCACCTGCCTCGACGACCTTGTCCACTTCGCCCAACGAGAGTGGTCTCGCCTATCCAGCAACGTCACCGAATCTGAGGTTGAGCGAGCCAAGGCCCAGCTGAAGGCTTCTATCCTTTTGTCGCTTGACAGCACATCTGCCGTCGCCGAGGATATCGGTCGTCAGATTGTTACCACCGGCCGGCGGATGAGCCCTGGCGAGATTGAGCGCACCATCGACCAGGTCACCGAGAAGGATGTAATGGACTTTGCGAACCGAAAGCTTTGGGACCAGGACGTGGCTATCAGCGCTGTCGGAAGCGTCGAGGGTCTCCTCGACTACCAGAGAATTAGAAACGATATGAGCCGAAACTTTTAAAGGGGGACAAACGGTAGTGGTTAAAAGGGCGGCGGTTTGGCGGGGGGCTGGCAGTAAAAACCGGTCATAGAGTGTATCTGATACTATGATACCGCAATTAGTTGTACCATAAATTCTTTTTTTAAACCTGTTAGACACCCTGTGCTTTTTATCTGAACCGTGACCATCCCTGTGTGGCTGTCTGGTTTTCAAATCACTAGCTTTCATGTGTTCGAGGTATTGCTGGGTGTGATCCCTCCTGAATATAGCAACGAGGAAATCTCATAGCTCTCTCTCTTTCTCTCTAAAGGAAAAGGAAAAAGAAAAAAGTTAACTATTTAGACTTTCCGCCTGAGGCGGAAAATTGGAAGAAAGGATAATGCCAACCCCTTGGTAAACCGAATATATGTACCACCATCCAGAGGCAGGGGAAACTGTTTATCAACTCGACTTATTGCTATGAGACTCCAGAGGCAGAAAATCATCTAGGTTACCTAATTTGCATGGCTATTACTGTTCTTTTGATTTAGCTCTTGAAACATTGGGAATGATTTCCAGGATTCCATTACCCCTGAATACAATTGAAAGGGTAGGGGGGAGTCCAATAAAGACGTATTCTCACAACACCCTTAGATCGCAATTATTTAATTTCCCTCTCTTCATAGTGATTATAGCACGGTACGAAACGATTATCTGTATTGCTTTCAAATTAAGAAATACCACCTGGACGGCTTCACATTCTCACCCAACTCAGCGATATCACCCTGCTACGTATATAGGTTATAAGGGACCACGTATGAATAAGCTACAGCCTTAGCGACGTATCAACAATCCAGCATCAAGTAGCTTCACAGCTTATTATGAATATGGGTATTTATTTGATTGCATTGCCGGACTATTTTAATGAATCTAGATAGTTACGTTTTACCCCTACTATCCACAAGTAAATAACTATTAGCCAGGTGGATCAACACATCGACTTCTTACTTTCCCCTCGGGACACTTACACATCACACCAATATTCAACCCTAAAACATAATGATTAACTGATTGATTAACCCGTTGATGATATTAATCCGCTACCAGCTATATAGCGTGAGGATACCGATCACATCTCCCCGCACTGCGCGACAACGACATCCATATCCGGGATGTCGCGACCACGGCGGCCGGTCTTGGTCTTCTCAATCTTCTCGATGACATCGAGACCGTCCACGACCTGACCAAACACAACGTGCTTGCCGTCGAGGTGGGGCGTGGGTACCGTAGTGATGAAGAACTGAGAGCCATTCGTATTGGGACCGGAGTTCTATAGGTGGTAAGTGGTAGTTCTTAGTGAGGGGGGGGAGGAGGTTTGCATCGTGAGAGAGACAAGAAGCGAGATAAGATGAGATTCTACGTACAGCCATGGAGAGGAGGCCCTTCTGAGTGTGCTTCATGGTGAAGTTCTCGTCGGCGAAGGACTTGGTGCCGTATATACACTAGGGAAAGCGACTGGTCAGTGTACACACTCAGTAGTAGGCAATGTCCGTTCATCGACATACCGTGCTTCCAGTACCATCGCCATTAAGGAAATCACCGCCTTGAATCATGAAGTTGCTAATCTGATCCCAGTCAGTATCACACGAACATGAGCTTAGCAGGTGACCGGCATTCATACAATTCGATGGAACTTGCTGCCCTTGTAGCCCTGGCTCTGGCCGCGGTTATTCTTAGACTCGCCGGTGCAGAACTGCCGGAAGTTCTCAGCGGTCCGGGGAACAACATCCTTGAAGAGCTCGAAAGTGACGCGGCCGAGGGGTTCCCCTGTTATGATGTAAGTCATCCGAGCACAATGCTTTACTATCTAGGTATATAATCGGGCTTGTATGTATTGTAGTATAGTGTATAGTATGGTGTAGAAAGGGGGGTTGCCAAGGCCACCATATGGGGGCGGAAATAGATAACAACTAGAACAACAGCAATAACAACAAGCTTACCTCCGAGAGTGATATCAAAGAAAACCCTATGAGTTTCGAATAGGTGTGTTAACGCCGAGCGCGAGCAAGAGAAGGCTGAAACTGCATGAAAGAGAGGTACAGCAGGTATTACCCCAGGTATAGCTTAAGGTAATCCACTCGGGTCCTTTTTTCGCAGTTCAGAGCTATATCAGAAGGGAATCCTTTCTAACTTACAGGGGGTTTCCCGAGGCGGGGAGTTGCGTAGGTGGCATGTTGGAAAAGATGAGTTTTTTTTTTTTTTTTTTTGGCTGACTTAAAGAATAAGGTTATATTTCTGAAGTTGACTGGATTGAGTTGGATGTACAAAGTATGTAGGTCGTGAGGTAAGTAAGTAGGGTGATGGTTTTCTCAATGTTGAAAGTGTTGATAGTGTGTCTAAGACTTCAATAATAGTATGAGAGAGGTCAAGGGTGGATAAAAATAGCCCCACTTCAATGCATGCTACATAAGTAACAGCTGTTCCAGACGCTTGACGGCTGGTGGCTTATACCTGTGGCTTATACCTAGGAGGCCACTAATGTGCTTATGCTTCCTCCCTAGCCCCCTATAACTAGTGTACAAACGACGGTTACTAGGTAGCGGGCTTCCTTCACGACCTAATCAGGTAATTACAGGTAAGCAGCTGGTATCGATGCCTTCGGGGTATGAATCATAATGCGGCGCATAAAACAACCTGCATGGACCCTTTAGGTAGGCTGGTGGGTAAACAAGGCGGTTGATCGGCCGGAGATATACACGCATAGATGCACATACACAACCGCAGATACACTCAAGGTATATGCAGGCTCTATAGGGGCTATCATGTACTCTAGGTACTCAACATCAGAAGGACTTTCTTTGACACTCCAATCTACCTTGCCTACCTAGGTAGATATTGCACTCCGCAGGCGACAAGATCTAATGCGAAAGACCGAGGGCCGAGCTGAATAATGCTATTAACTTAATAGACAAATAGGTACTAAGTATAGACTCTTTGAGCATGAAGGTCAAGATGAGTTGAGCCTGGATGTGCGTATATATATATCGACTCTCATCCCTTAATGAGTCTACCATAAATCACAACAGACATCAAACTCATCAAATTCATCAAGCCTTTCCAAATTATCTAAAAACCCAACAATCAAGGAAACAGTCACTTAGAAACTACCATCCCACCAACCCCCCAAAAAATGTCAGCCAATCGCAACATCCTCCTCATCGGCCTCGCCGGCAACCTCGAAGAGCCGGACTACCTCAAAGGGCGGTACGGCAGCGAAGCCGAAGTGACCGCCAAGATCCGCGCGGACATCGCGCGGGCCGAGGGCGCCGGCTTCCGCTGCACGGCCTTCCGGATCGAGCCGGCGGCGCAAGCGCAGCGGGTGCAGGACCTCGAGGCGCTGCTCGGGCAGGAGAAGTTCGACGCGGTGATGTTCGGGGCGGGGCTGCGCTTCTACCCGGCGTACTCGGCGCTGTTCGAGACGCTGGTCAACGTGTGCCGCCGCCGCGTGCAGCAGCCCGACGCCACGCCGTTCTTGTTCAATAACGGGCCGGACACGATTTTTGAGGGCTTGCAGCGCGCGTTTGCTTAGGGGAGAGCAGTGCAGCGTGGTCACGGGTGTAGGTCGTTGTTTAGGAGAAAGGGGGGGGGGGTTCGTGTCGAGATAGTATAAGATAGGGGTAACTAGTATATCTCAGATACTCCGCTAGTTTAGACATGCAACCCAAATTTATATTCAAGTTGGATATAAAAACCAGTGTTTCCTTTTCTTTTCTCTCTTATACGTACTTCGTGAGAACAGTAGCCGGACAGATTCGTCCAGTCCTATTCGAGATGAGAATAAAGGGTTTAGTTTGCCTACAGAGTCTAGTACGGCCTCTTCGTTGGGAATGTTCTGTCAGGATTTATATTGGGAGTAGGCCTGAGAGTCAAAAATCTTAGTAAATGTAACATGTGAGTTTGAAATGGAAAAATAGTCCTTAAATATAAAGGGGCAATTCACTAAGTATTATATATCATCGGCCCCGTCCCGTCCTGTATATTATTTATGTTGCTATTAGTTCATTGCCCCCTTTACTTTATAGGAAAAGAGAGTTGAACACCTAGGTAGATTTAAATACAACCATTCTGAGTATAGTTGATTTAGAACATTTGATTTTCAACACCCACGGCTTCGATTAAAGGAGCTACTTTAGGTGGGTATCTACAGTAGAGATCTTACTACTAGTTAGCTGTGTAAGAGAAGACCGTGTATGAAAAAGGCCTTTGATATGTACACTCCTGGAATCTAGAACAAGATCTAAGAAATCTAGTAAGGGAAAATGAGGTGAACTTAGTCTGGTGGCGATGACACGATCTTATCACCACTATCTAGTTAATAGACCAGAGCAGATATTCGCCATCGTAGTATCAATACAGGAGTACAGAACTTTTGATAAACCCTATCGATGGACGATGCCTGTTTCATATAACTTAGTTCCCGAGATTACACTGCCTATATACTAAGTCTGATGCATTCCCGGTTTTCGACCGCTTGGTTAGCCCTTTAGGTTAAAGGGGTACCGTTTAGCTGGTGGGATAAAAGAAAAGGAGGGTGTAGAGATCGGACACAACATGTGTACCGGACTGGGATACTTCATGGCATTGTTCGCCACTAGCATATCTCTGAGCTTCGGGATAGGTAATGCGAGGAGACATGTGATGATGGGTCGGCATTTTCATATTATTCTTTCAGATGCTCGAGCTGACCGGTGATGCCTATACCCCCCTTTACTAACTCTTAGGTAGAAAGGACAGGAATCTGATGGCACTGGCTTGTTCATCGTATTCAACCTACCATGTATTTCATAGCTATGTGTTATTCAGAGCTCTGGAACCTATGACTAGGTAGGTAGGCACCTATCTCCTCTTTGCTACATTCGTAGTAACCTACCTAGCTACTACATATATCATCCTATATGAGATTATCACATCGACCTGCACAGGGGTCGCGGAACATGTCAACATGTGTCACAATGTGTACTCTATATAGTAACACGTAGTTGTTACTACGCGAGGAACTAGAACTAAAGGTACACACGCTGGCATGGAACATGAACACATAAGGGTACAAACAAATAGGTCCCTTATTTGCCAGCAACCAACCTCTGAACCCCTGGATCTCGATGCTCAATTCTCTCAGATCTCGACCTTCGGGCTCTCTCATACATGTTCCCAGATGTATATACTGAGATACTCTTTCACAAGTACGTAATCCATCCAGCCCCCTCCAAAAAGGCGAAGATACGATGACGTTCAACTAGAGTAAACACAGACCTTACCTACATGGTACTTACTTAATGCTCTTCTCGGTTCAACACGCGCCAAATGTCTCGGCTACCTTGCCTCGAGCTGGAACACACCATCTCGCTAAGCAAGAGCGCGTTTCATATTATCTATCTACCTACCATTACTTCTCACCTCGTAGCACCACCACCATGTATCACGACATAACCTATCTACCTACCTACCTACTTATTACCACCCTCATCCCTCCCACCTTGTTTTCTCCTCGTTTCGTTTTGTTTGTTTGTTTGTTTGGTAAGAGAGATGTAGGCGATGATATGATAGGTAGGTTAATAGACAGGCAAGTAGATGCGTGTTGTTGTGGTCCCCACACGCTCTGGTCCGGTGTGAAGGCCTTCGGCTATTGCCGCTGCGTGGGGATTGGCTTGGGTTGGGATGTATGTCTGTGTGTATGCGTGTATGCAGTCGCGCGTATAAATGTACGTACATTACTTACCCAGGAGAGTGTAGAGGGAGGAGGGGAAGGGGGAGAGACAGAGAAAACGACAAAGAAGAAGAAGAAAAAAAGGAGAGGGACAGGAGGAAGGTGATAAACCCAGATGGTATGTATTATGTAATGAGTAGTTGTATACTGATCAGTATTATACATACACCCGCTACATAGGAGTAGTATATGTAATAACTTAAAGATAAGAGATCATCGGCATGTCCCTTTGCGGATCATTTTATTTCACCACGTGTAATTCGCGGAGATTTAAAGAAAAGAAAAAACATGAGATTGAGGTTCCCAAACCGGTTATTTGCGATATACATAGTAAAGGTGGACAGATACATGTTCCCTTTGATGTCTCTGTCAATATGTATGTCTGAGCTCGTGTAATTTTCGCTTGATTGAAAGCCAAGACATTCAGGTACCATCAACTATTATTCAACTATTATTGTTGTGATTCTTTTTCTTCTTTCTTTCTTTCTTTTGCAATTTTTCGTTCTATCCTTTTGACCACTACTGACGTTGGAGCGGATATATCTTATACACGAACAACATCGGATTAAGTAAATGGATGCACAAGTGGATCTATAAGATACTGGTCTTATGTATATACCTTGTTGTTAACTTGTGGGCTGTTCCCTCTCTTCTCCCTTGTTCCCCCTCCTCTTCTCTCCCTGTCCTTTGTGGGGGAGCGGGGTTTTAGTATGGATGCTGTATTCCTAGTGAGTGGAAAGTGAGGGGGGAAGGATCCTTGAGAGGGGGGAGGAGGGAAAGGGGAGACAATCCAGTCGTTCTTTTCCTTGATTTTCTCCCTCTTTTTATTTTTCGTTATTTTTCTTTAGCCATTTGTTGCCATCGTTGACACAAGTCCTTAGCCGGTATACCGTACCCTGTAACACCTCGGTCTACGGAATACGTTCTACCTGGTTTCGAGTATAGATCCATCTAGGTCACGTACTTGCGCTCCTTATGTTGTGTACGTATGTACTTACATTTCTCGTAAGGGTGGGAAAACCGGGATAATAGACAACGAAAATCGAGGTTGCACTACCACTACTTCTGAGCTACGCTACACAGCTTGAGGGAGTTGTCCTCGTGACTGTTTCGGGCGAAAACGCGACATGGAAGACTGAAGCTAACTAACTCGGCCGGAGAGATTTTTGCGGATCGGGTCATCTGGTATAACTATACTTATTTTCTTCAGGAGATGCGGCATATGTCGCAATATGTAGTCATGTATCTTAAACGAGATGGTTGTCGGGCGACATACTATAGACGACGTTCGCGTCTTTCGTCTTCGCGAGTCAATAACCATCAGGAGACCTTTTCTTTTTTTCTTTTTTTTTTCTCGCTTTCCATTAGTTTCTTTTAGTGATCGGCATTGATAGTTTGCTGTAAATGACCTCATACATATCTTCCTGTGGACTATGCGTGCAGCATTGAGGATACCAAAACCATGCTCGATGAGGATACCGCTTTTTTATTCTCTCTTTCTTCCATCACGATGGTGATAGCTCATATTTCCTTGATGAAAGAGGAAATCTGACGATGTCTGGTGAATGTGCGATGTCGGAGCATCGTGAATGGTTCTCTTTACTTACCTAGTGTAGGTGATGCACCTTGCTATCACTTCATACTACCTAGCTGCTCAAGTAGTCAAGTTGGGGTGTGGTAGGACCCATGGATGCGGGCGAGCACACGATAGGGAGAGAAAGAGAGAGAGAACAGAGTAAAGCAGAGTAGTAATCTTTTGTGCTGTGCGTTGCAATCTGCATCACGCACCCTCTTTAAGTCTCCAGCTAACCTATTATATGTATACACCGCGTGCTATTGGTGCGTGTCGGCTCGATTTGATTCGCCCAAAGGAGAAAAAGGACTTTACGGTCGATCACCAATATGATCTCCCTCCCATGCGGGCAGACGTTGGCGCGCATTCTTGGCAATCTGTCCAGCCTCGCCTTTCTGATCTCCCTCTTGCTCATGGTCAAAAGGGGGAGCCTTGGCAGCATTTAACTGGAGTGACAAATACCCATCAGACGGATTGGCGCTTGGCATATAACTTGTCGGGCGAGAGTCTCACTGCCTCCTCGGGATCCGTATGGAAAAACATGGCTTGTAGTATATAGGTCGGTATGTAGTGATGTAGCTGTATGCTAGGGGGGCTGCTCTGCTTATTGTCCTGCAAGGACTTGCCAAGATAGGCATGAGAGAAAAAAAGACAAGACCGTTGATGTGTGTACGTAGACTGCCCGATATGGCAGGCTGACAGACAGACCAGTTACCTAGCTCCCCCGGCTTAGTTTGTGTCAACACCGGGTTCAATGCTACGGAAGTAAGACCTCAGATTGGCTGCTATAGTATGTGTGAATTGAATTATTAAACCTAGAACTTCCCACCGCTGTCTGTCAATGCACATCCACATCCGTGATGCTGTCCCCGGATTGTGACCGATAGAGATCCTCTTTAAGGAATTGTGGATCACAGCTAGATCGTACTGAACGCGGGACAGAGAAATAGCCGGAATACGAAGTTAGTAGTAAGACGGAGTTATACCGAACATCCGTGCCTATCGTGAGTATCAATATACCGAAGGGTACCCAGTAGTAATAATGTTCTATAGGTTAGTCTTTTAATGCATGTCAACTTTCAAAGTGAATAAATACAAATAGTATAAATTGATGTAGGTTTAGTTGACAAGCAGTTGACTGAAGTGGAAAGACTATAATTGAGCTGTGTTAAGCCCGATGGCTTGGCCCCAAGAAGCATTGACGCGGCAGAGTGTCTGAGCCACGCCGAGAAAAGCCAAGAGGATTGTCAACATCTCGTCTGAGGTAGTCAGTTAAACGGTTCTTGGACGGTAGACGGCGGACGGGAGAGCACGTCAACCGAAAATAGTGGTTGATGCTGTTTTGAACCATCCGCGCTTAGATCGTGGGAAGGCTTTGACAATGGTGGGCAACGGAAATCTCGGAGAGCTACACTACATCTACAGTTAGATCCCGACTATGCCGATCTTTGCCCCCTCCCCCTAAGACCCCGTCTGTCATCTAAACCTTCACAAAGTTCAGAGTAGTAGGCACAGGAAATGAAATAAAATGAATCATGTTCATGTTCATGTTTATGTTCATCATGTACACTATATGTCATTGCCACGTAAGTGGATGGTACGGTAAATCATACCGAAGAAGACGGGAGAAAGAAAAAGAGAGACAAGAGACAGAGACAGAAACATGCGCGTATACAACTGCTTAGAGCCTCTCCTATCAAGGCTGAAGAAACATACGACCGGTGAATCTGTTTTGTTCCAGACCCTGCATAGATTCAGATGTCGGCTACTACACTACACTAGTATAGTGTAAGTACTTATGTAGTGCGTGTGCTTGTATCATCGATGTGATGTGCAGTTGTTGGTGCGCGCCCCCTTTTAAACCAACACGCCTCAATAGACCAGCAGCCGAAATCATGTAAGCCACATGAATGACTATCAGCGCCTATATATTTGGAATACATAGTATCATTGGATGACTCGGTAGGTGGAATATGGAATATCTTTTTTTTTTCTCAGCATCGGCCCTTTCACTGAGGATGCTTGCTTCACTATGTTGCTACTAGTAGGGTTCAGAAGTTAAAAGCGCCAACTAATGTCGCGATATTTGGAGAGGAGAGGATAATGTATCTTATGGGATGAGAAGTTGAGACTACTTAAAGCATAATATGTTAAGCGCCGAGCGATAAGTGTCGCCTGTAAATATAGTGACAGAGTGGTACTGTAGGCGTTCGGTAGCGCCTATTAGAGGTGCAGAGTCTCCAGATTTAGCTAAGTTCTGGACCCTCTCCTACGGATCCGTACCTCCTTCCCCCATGTGGCGTCAAATGAGAGCACAGACGATGGTTTGAAACTCTGTTTCGAATACCCTGTTTTCATTCTCTTGATTCAAATGATACCCGAATGCAGCGTAAATAAAAAAAAAGTGTTTGAATAAATATTTTGATAATTTGCGCATGCATTTGTGACACCTGCGATGGGGTTGGAAGAAAAAAAAAGAAAAATACGAGAATGGATAGATTGGTCGAACTCGTTGCTCAAAATGTATTTGGTATGGAAGCACATGAAATTCCTCGATGTTAGATGACGACAGTGATGCATTGGAACAGGTAGGTACACAAATAGTGTAGAAACCCACACCCCAGCGGGCGCAGTCGCATTGGGCGATCTTGTCTTTTTCCCTTTTCTGCACACCCCGGGATTTCAATCCCGCCACGCCCCTCATTTACATTTGCATTTGCATCAGCATATAAATACTTTCTTCCCTTTCTCTTTGGGCAGTGTAGCGTAGGATTCGATTCCGACAGTGTAACTAAAAAAGAAGAGGAAGAAAAAGATGTCATCACTTTCATTACATTAGGGAGATTAATCATCTCTAGTTTCTACATTTAAATTATTCATTGTTGAATACCTGATGACCTGAGTGATTAGGTACAGTTAGTAGGTAGTAGTAGTGTAGTAGGTGCAATACATATCCACTGGGCTTTGACACTTACACCTCAACTATGTAATACACAGGCTCTATCGACCTTACTAAGGCGGCCGAGGCAGAGCCTATCACTGCCTACCTACCAGCACTACTTACGCTAGGCTGCTGCGGGCTAGGTTAGCGTAAGAATGATTTGAGTAAGTGAGTATTAGCACGGCATTTAGCCGGGGGTGTATGTACACTAACAATGGAATTAAGTTACTGTCCACCAACCAACCAACCACCCAAAACTCTGGTTATCCCGTCTGGGTCGACCGTACTTTGTGGGACCTTGTCTTACATGTACGCAGTAAGTAAAGTAAAGCGTAAGGAAGCAGCACTAAGCACTTGCAGCTGCAATAGCGAGCAACTCGTAATAGCGAGCAC
This sequence comes from Camillea tinctor, assembly GCA_022578605.1. Classification (NCBI taxonomy): domain Eukaryota; kingdom Fungi; phylum Ascomycota; class Sordariomycetes; order Xylariales; family Graphostromataceae; genus Camillea; species Camillea tinctor. Next base: position 26,577 of record MU394082.1, on the reverse strand, counting down.
TGCACGAGCACCGACCATATCTCTCTCACTATTCTCCTCCCCTCCCCCCTTCATCAATTTACACCTCTTTTTATTCTTTTTTGATTCTACTTTTCTTTTTTTTTTTGTTTTCTCCACTGCTCAAGCCCGAGGAACTGATTGCGACTGGGAAGCGCACCAGCCTTTCGCCAATTCCAATGTCAATTACTTACTTTTACGTCCTCTTTCATCAGTGATCAACTTTTTTGAGTGTACATTTTTGACTTGGTTTCCGGCTTTGGTTTTATTCCTCTTCTTCAGAGCGACGATTACTTTTTTTTCTCTTTCCCTTTTTTCTCCGTCAAGGTTCGCGGGTCAACACCAACGCATTCTTGATTGCATCCCATTAAATTCACTAAATGGCATCGCTGTCTGGGATTCGATCGACTTGCTAGTCTTTTACAGGTTTTGATTTCTAATCGATGACTCGCGGTTATTTTTTGTCCATGAACTCTTTATCCGACGTTTGATCGATCTATTAACTGTTTGCCGAATCAATTCCCCGTCTTCGTCTAAGTCCTCTTCGAACCCTCCCTCAAGATGGCTGTCCTCAATCAAGCCCTCGCCGAGGGTGCCAACTTCGTCGCGAGAGCCATAGAGTATCAGATCCGCCAGGTTACCACCACTGCGATAGCCTCGTCCTCGCCTAGTCCGACGCAACCGCCGTCGTCGAGCATATCCAGCACCTTTTCTCCCACCTCGTCACCAACCTCCAACGACTTCTCGCCTTCCCCGTCTCCTACTTCTACTGACAATAACGACGGCAACAACGGTAACAATAACTCGGGCACCAATTCTCCACTGCTATTCTTCGTCGCTCTAGGTTTCGGAGTTGTATTCACGAACTTATGGTGAGCAGCATGCGATAAAACGACGCCCTGGCTTCCGCACGCTATGGAATTGCATCTAACTATCTACTGTAGGATCATTGTTGGTGTTAAGTACTGCTTCCGATACAATGCTCGCAATCGCCAGATGCGAGGGATGGATGAAAACGGAGAGCCGATCAATCTCGAGAACATGCCGACCAGGCCGCACCGACGACGACGCGAAAAGAAACTGATGACCATGGATGAAGTCAACGAGAAATTCCCTATGATGAAGTACAAAACATGGGTGTCGGAACGTGCGAGGGATGGTCTTCCCACTACCGGTGGTGTTTCAGCGCCGCCTAGTAGAGCCAACAGTGTGCGCAGCGTTGAAGGCATCATACCAGATCTCCCATCCAAGGAACGTGAATCTATGGAAGAGCGCCCAGCTACTGGTTCAATACCCAAGCCTGCTGACAAAGAAGAGTCAAAGCCAAATGCCGAAAGTCCCGATGGCACGTCGGGTATCGCTGTCGCAAAAGACTCTACCCGGGATACAACGACTACTGCGGACAATGCGACTGAGGCTACGACGGATGCAGCAAGCAAGGGACATGACCACCGGTCTAGCGTTGACGATGATGACGACGACGATGAGCACATTAATGCGGCTCTGCCGCCTGAGCTGATGGGAACGGCTGGTGACACATGCGCGATTTGTATAGACACACTAGAGGATGATGACGATATCCGCGGTTTGACTTGTGGTCACGCATTCCATGCCGTTTGTCTTGATCCCTGGTTAACTAATCGAAGAGCATGCTGCCCACTCTGTAAGGCTGACTACTACACCCCGAAGCCTCGGCCACCGCCTGCTGATGGTGACCCGAATAACCCGGCTTCGCCTACGGCGGCTGACCCGTCACGCAACAATGGTCGCATGAACATGCCAAGAGCTCCACAACGGACGCTTACGTCGTGGAGTAACTTCCGCGAAGCACCACGTTTCATGTTCCCCGGACGCTTTGGAGGCAGTATGGGAGGTGGAGCAGGGAACCAAGAACAGCAACAACGGCGCTGGCAAAGAGAGCGGCAAGATCGGCCTAGACGGCGGACCGCCCCGTCGCAGCCAGCCGCACCTAATAGAGAAGAGAGTGAGAACGGGACTTGGATGTCCAGATTTCGTGGCCAGTTTCCACCTTTTAGATTAAACCAAATGATGCGGAGGAATAGGGAAGAGCAACCGGCTGCTGCCACTGCAGAGCCCACAGTGTCTGGAGCCAATGGTGCAGCGCCCGCTACGACTACGCCTTCACAGTTGGAGGCAGGAGTACGGCCATCGACCACCACGGCGGCTCATTGATTAGCGTCTGTTTTTTAAGGGAGGTAGATCTCTCGGCCTTGCGTTCGCAGAAAAACTCGAGAATAAGAAAAAAAAAAGCATAATATATATATAAGATTTCCTCACAACCAATGGGGCTCTTCCCCCCCACAGCTGTATTCATTCGTCTACTCTCCCCGTTCGGGCCGTGCATTACCAACACCCTATGTACATGATTCATCCCTCCGTCTTCTACCGTTGATCGATCGTCTACTATACGAATGACCGAACGAACGAAGCTAATTAGGATCGTATGCCTGTACATATCATGCCATACGTCGTATATGTTCATACGCACGCGCTTGCACATTGCCCCCGCCGTCATGGTTTCGGTCATTCCGCTGCATCTACGCTTTCAGGTCTGGTAGGCCGAAAATCCTCTTTTTCTGCCGTCTCAGAACCCCCGCGTAATCAGGGTTGGAGGAGGACGACGAGTAAAGATGGGGGGTGAGAAAGAGGTCGTTGGCTTGGGTTTACGCATCTTGATCACGTTTGGAATGCTGTGGACAGGGGGTCTTTTTCTATATGTATTTCTTCCCTCCTCCCCCTTTTAGTAGTGGACCCAGGAACTGGGCCGGAAAGCCCGCGGAAGCAGAAGCATGATATGCTTGTTATTACCTCTTTTTTTTCTCTTTACACCTCTTTTAAAGTTTGTTATCATTGTCTTTTCTACGGAAGATTTCTTTTTCTCTGGGACAAATAGGGGGGAGAGAGAGGAGGGTTTACTGGAAACTGCAAAGAGGTTGGTGATGTGTAGGATGAGAGAGAGAGAGAGAGAGAGAGAGAGAGGAGGTTTGATTGGTTATATGTCCGGTGTAATGGGATCAAGATCAAGATAAGGGGTTAAGGGGTTTAAAGGGGAACGAACAAACAACTGTTTATTCTAGGTTTATGCATAGGCGAATAGCGGGACGGACGGAAGGATTGACGGTGTTTTTAAAGGCTTGGGAAAGGAATTGGCGTACTACTTTATTTTTTCTTTCTTAACTACTCCCATTTGCCGCGGTTCTTTGATTACTTCTTTGCTACCAGCTGGAGGTTCGCCTCTTATTCTTTTAGGGGTAAGCTACTTGTTGATTATCTACCTACGTACGCATCTTATACTAGAAGCAGTTGCTCTCTCCCCTGCGATCTCTTTGCCTCTTGATTGTCTTCTTCCTAGTGATTATGAATGAAAAAAAAAAAGTTCGTCTGCTTGGTCGAGCTATATTTGTCTCTTCGGTCTTATGCTTGGCCTCTGCTTGCTCTTGCTCGTATAGGGTACTACCAAGGTAGGTAGATTATATCTATTGGGTAGACATGGCAAAGCTGACGTGGCCCCCCGGGTTGGGCATGGTGAGGAAATTACGTATGTAAGCCGGTTGGTTGACGATGATGTATGATTTGGAAGGATCGCAAAAAGTCCTATATTCGCTTGCTTGCTACTATCTTCCTCCTTGCTTGAAGCGAAGGCTTGGACTAGTGCCTTGGAGGTAGGCTTTTTCTAGCGGTCCCTTGCGTACTAGGTATTGAATTTTGGGGTATCCAGGGCTTGGGTTCGATTATGGTTCTCCTAACTTTATCTAGGTAGGTTATGCATCAATAGTTGCTGGCTGTGAGCTTGACTGGCTGCAAGGGGGGAATCGCAAGGGATTCAGCCGCACGCCTCCCCTGATGGTAACGAGCAAAGATAAATCGATTGGCAGTATGGTGATAGCGTTTTAGTGTGCGATTGGAACGTTTGGTCGTTCCTCCAAGTGATTCTTTAGGTAGGTATGTGTAGTCCTACTTTATATATAGAAGCAACTATAGAGACACATAGTTATGAATATGAATGTGATAAGGGGGAAAATGCATGTGTAGAGCATATATGTATGTTCAACTCTGATCTCTGACATATGCATATTTCATATTTAGGCCATGTTGCATTTTCCAAGTTAAACGTTTGATATAATGGTCAAAATAGAGGAAGGGGAAAAACTTCTCTCCCTCAGAGATACTTCCCCTTAGCGAACCGGTCCCCAAAGTCCGCGGCCTTCCGGAGCAGCTCCCGCCGCTGCGTGGCACCGATGTGGCCGCCGAGCTTCATATCTTTCTCCTTGTCGAAGGCGCGCTTGCTCGGGTCATCCTCCTCCTCGAAAGGCCTGCCACCTCTGCTGCTACTGCTACCGCCGTTCTCCCGGTCCCGCTGCCGCTGCAGCTGGTGCTCCTCGTACAGGCTGCGGCCCCGCGTCGCCTCGGTGAAGTTCTGTATCCGTGCCTGCTGACCGGCGTCTCCTGCCTTATCGGCGCTTCCGGAAGACTTAGAAAGCGCAGCGCTTCTGTTGTTGCTATTGCCGCCCGTGTCACGCCCCAGCACGGCGTTCTCCAGACGCTTACGCTTCTGCTCCGGCGTCTCCGTCCATATGCTGCTTATCTCGCCCGCGGCACCGCCGTTGCTGCTGGCCGCCGCCGCCGCCCGCGGCCCTGAGTTGAACTTCCGCGCCTTGAGCTTGGTCGGGTCCGGCGCGCGGGACAAGCCTGCGGTGGGCGGCGCTAGCATCCAGTCGTCGCGCTTGGGCGCGCTCGGGTGCGCGGCCTCGTAGGCGGCGGCTTTCTGCGCCTCGGCCTGGCGCTGGAGATGCGAGTTGGAGGTCGGGAGCGCGGGGCCGTAGCCGTCGTCTGAGTCGTCTGAGTCGGAATCGCCGCCCGCTGGCGCATTGGGAGGGGAGGATGGGCGCTCACTGAGCGGAGCTGGGGGCGGGGCGGGCCCCTGGATGCGCTTTGGCTCCGAAGCTGTCACCGGCGGTGGAGCTGGCGCGGGACCAGTATCGTCGTCGGCATCATCGTCGCTGTCTAGTGCGATCTCGTCTGTGTTTGTAGGCGGAAGGGTTGGTCCTATTGAGGGTTTGGCTGTGGGTGGTGGCGGTAGGGATGGGCCTATTGAAGGCTTGGAGGTAGATATAGGTGCAGATGGGCCGTAATCATCTTCATTTTCGCTCTCGCTGCCGAGATCAACCTCGTCTTGGTTCACAAGCTCTCTTTCGGATGCGTGAAGTTTGGATGGAGGGGAATCAGTAGAGGGCTCGTCGTCTGGTGTGCGCTTGCGCTTCGTGAGGTGAGGTGGTAATTGGGGTCCTATAGACGCCATTGGAGCTTGCCAGTATATTATGTATTTTTAAGTCGTGTTAATCTGTGTTGTTTGTTGTGTTGTGTTGTGTTGTGTTATCGTTGTTGTTGTTGTTTTTTCGAAGTAAATAGATATGATGCGATGCCTGTGTAATGGAGCTATGTATAAGTTGTAGGCACATAGGTAACCTCCTATGTAATTATATGTGTATGTACAAGTTGAAATAAAGCAGAGACATACTAACACTAATAATGGCAAGGACCAGGGGCTGTGTATATTTGGTGTATTGGGATGGAGTTCCGTGGCTGGTCGATAGGCCCCGAGAGCCCGAGCGCCTAGAGCTTTGAGGGCCTGTGATTGGATGCGATAGGGCATTTAATGTGCCAGGCTGAAGGAAGCTGTGCTGAACGAGGTACTTAAGAGAAATGCAAGTAAGTGCGACTACAGTACATACGATCCAACAAGGCAGTGACGGATTGAATGCGCTTAAACAGCTGGAAGGACCCAAGCCCAGATGATACTTCTACAACCTACGACCTTACATATACATAGTACGTCGTAACTCATAATTTACAACTCTACAATTTACATCCTCCAAATCCAGTACCGAGCCGCGCGAACCATCCCAACCTACACGTACTTACCATTCACTCACTGCCTACATCCTACTAACCTACGTAACTAACTTGTGCATCTTTCCGGTTAGCTTACTACAACATAGCTCCTTTTTATAAACGACGTAAAAAAAGAGAGAGAGAGAGAGACATAGCTCCCAATCTAGTGCTTCCGCGCTGCAAGAAAAACCACTATTTCATGAGATTCGATCCAACAGCGGGTAGCCTGGAGAAATGCGCCCCATGCCTTTGTCTCGATGAGCCAAGCTTCACCGGAGAGAGATGAGGGGCCGGCCGTCGAAATGGATCCAGACCCTCGAGACAAGTCTCCCGACAGAGATGACGCCTCTAGCGACGACGAGACCGTCAAGGGCGATCAACCCGAACACCACGAGTTAGCCGATATTCTGGAAGAAGAAAGACGAGAAAACGCATCCTCCATCCCTGCCGAAAACGCTCTTGTCGCAAATCGCTATCGCCAACTACTTCAGAACCGCGACGATGTCTTCGAAGGGGGTTCAACTGATGATGTGCCTCGAAGGGTTGCGAGTCCCATTGACTCGTTGCTGTCGGGCCCGGATGACTCGCCTTCAGTTCAGGTAAAAAGCATGCCAATTCTATTCCCGACTCAGAAAGCTCACAGCTTCCCTCTAGGGTTCTATGCTGTCGTCTGTCGCTAGTAGCGCTCTCCCCTCGGTAGCTTCGCGACCCGGCTTAAGTAGTCCAACTCCCTCCTTTAGACCGTTCGATCGTCGATTCCAGTCCCGTATATCTTCAGCATCATCTATACTCTCGCCGCGACCCTCCTCACCTGCCTACTTGACTGGCCATAGTAGAAATGCGTCCATAAGCAGCCAGTTCTTAATAGATACTAGCGAGACCGAAACTCCCTCACCTCCATGGGAGGTTGTTCGATGGACGAAGCTCAACAAGCTCAACGGCCAAGCCTTTTCAGAGGCTGGGAAGCGCAATTTCGGTTCGCCTACTTGTTTAGCTGTTTCTGCCTCAATCGTGTTGGGAACCACCAAAGGCATAATTCTAATGTTTGATTATAATCAAAACCTGAAAATGATCATTGGCCCAGGCACAAAAGGTTCGTTACCCTTACAAGCTTTTATATGGAACATGTTTAACACCCCGCAGCCGTGGAGTCGGGTCCCATCACTGCAATCGCCATATCGGCAGACCATACTACAATAGCAGGTGGTCATGCAAGTGGGAACATCTTCACCTGGGACACTACCAGAGCCTCTCGGCCATTTTTGCAGATTCCGCACCTTGACCCATCACAAATGCAAAACCGAACCATAGATGGTCATATACCGAATGTTGCCGTAACCCACCTAGGGTTTTTGGGAACAAGACACACTGCCCTCGTCTCTGCCGATGATCGGGGAATGGCTTTTTCTCATCTCGCAACTCGGGGCACTGGTGCGTTAGGGAGAACCGTCAAAACGGTGAGGATACTTGGTCGTTATCCCGATACCCCTTTACCTTCGGGTAAACCCCTGAAGCCGAGTACTGTCCTGGCTTTCTCCTCTTTGCCCCTTGGAAATGTAGAACGAGCAACAGACACTATGGGTCTAACTGCTATGCTTACCCCCTATCTCCTTGTTATTGTGTCCACTACGCCGATTGCTCAGACACAGCACAAGTCAGCTAGACCGAAGGATGTCGCACCCCACAGCGCTATGAGTGGCTGTCTGGCATGGTTTCCTGCCGTGAAGCTGAAGGTTCCGGACCCTAATACCGGCAGTGACATGTCAAAGGTCAAGCTCGTATACTGCTGGTCCAATGTTCTCACCGTCTTGGATGTTGATGAGGTGTCTTCCGACGACAAGGATAAACCACCCAGCTTGAAATTCAAGGCACGTAGTAGGTGGAAGTGTGAAGAGGCTATCGTCGCTGTCCAGTGGCTTAGTCGCTCTGTTCTGACAGTCTTGACTATTACGCAGAGATTAATTGTTTTAGAAGATCGATCCATGCGGATGACGGAAGCCTTTGATCTCATCCACAAATACATCTACCACGCCGACTTGTTTTCTGCCCAGTTGCACAGTCTAGTAGAACAACTCGATGAGGAGGACCCGTCCATGCATGGTGTTGTCGCTGACGCTTACTATATGAGTCTCAAAGCGTATAAAGGTCGTATGTTTCTCTTAGGTTTCAATGATATCTCTATTGGAGCTTTGTCCAACTGGGCCGATCGGTTGATAGCTTTGATGGAAAATGGAGACTACCTTGGCGCGATTCAACTCGCGACATCTTACTATACTGGGGATGCCAATAAGCTAACGGTCGGCCTACCCGAAGACACTACCTTGCGGCATCAAATGGTGCGTGACAAGCTGATGGAGATCATGAGCGCTTCTTTAAAGTACGCCTTTGGACAGCGTCAGAAGAACAAGGCCTCGGCAGATGATCGGCATCTGCAAGACCTAGCAGAAACATGCTTTGTTGCTTGTCATAGCGTTGGAGATCTGGACTTTTTGTTTGACGAGATGTACGAGTGGTATGAGGATGCTGGAGTGGATGGCATCTTTCTTGAAGTTTTAGAGCCTTATATTCTGGAAAAAACCATCACTATCGTGCCCCCAACCGTCGTTAAAGCCATGGTTACTCACTTTGTGAGTCAAGGTTGGGAAAGCCGTCTCGAAGAGATGATATGCCATATGGAAACGACAACTCTAGATATCGATCAAATCACCCTACTTTGTAAGCAACACAGCCTCTACGATGCTTTGATTTATGTATGGAATCAGGCCCTGAGCGACTATATTACACCACTTATCGATCTCTTAACTTTATTAAAACCGTTAACACAAAATGGCGACTACGCATCTTCAGGCAACTTTATGGAAGATGAGATTTTTGGAGTAAATGCTCTAAAAATGTTCCCATATTTGTCCTACACGTTGACAGGACGGGTATACCCAACGGGAGAGAGGTTAGAAGAGGACATGGCATCCAAAGCAAAGGCTGAGCTATACTGGTTCCTGTTCTCGGGGAAGAGTGTTACTTGGCCAAAGGGGAGCAATAAGACATTTCTCACACGGCCACCAGGCGTTGAAGAAACGTCCTTCCCGTATCTTCGAATGATACTCAAATTCGATGCCCCTAGCTTTTTAAGTGCGCTCAATGAAGCTTTCGAGGATTCCTTCCTCAATGAATCGCCAGAGAAGCAACTCAATGGCGGGACAGGGAGGGATCTACCTGAGGAGCAAATATTCGGCCTGACTGTCGACCGTCAATACGTCGTCTCCATCCTATTAGAAATCATGAATCCCACAGACTTCGCGCCAGAGGATACAATTTACTTGGACATGTTTATTGCTCGCAACCTGCCCAAGTTCCCGCAGTATATCCTTATCCCGGGCTCTACGCTTGATAAGATAATAGCTGGACTGTGCAACTACCCGGGAGCTGATCTAGCAGAGGATGCTCAATTGAGTGCAGAATACCTGCTCTCGATATACCACCCACCCGACTTATCACCAATGATACCCCTATTTCAAAAAGCTGGATTCTACCGCATATTGAAGCGCATTTATAAGAATGACAAGCAATACGGCAAGCTGGTACATACTTATTTCGAGGATCCTGAAGATCGGGAGGAGATTTTCGATTGTCTAGCAAATTGCCTAACAACACAGGCGGGACTTAGCAAAAAGCAAATCCAAGAAGTCCACGGAGTCGTGAAGCAGCATGCCCAGGAGCTGGTTGAGTTGGACCCGACTCGGGCTGCACAGGTTTTGAACGTTTATGCCTCGGAACTTCATCGATTCATCTTGGACTCACTTGACGATGGTTCAGAGTTACAGTATCACTACCTTGGTGCACTATTAGAACCTGAATCCCAAGCTTCGGGGCAGCCAGCTAGCAACCTCGATCGCGATTTCGTCGAGTTATATGTACAGCTGATGTGTCGGTACAACCCAACGCATGTATCAGACTACGTTGGCATTGTTCAAGCTACAAACTTAAGGCTTGACAGGCTACTGCCCGCTATGGAGGATACCGGCGTTATTGACGCCGCTGTCATTCTCATGGCACGCGAAGGGCAGGTACAAGACGCAATGAGCAGACTGACTAGACACCTCAATACTTTAGAATCGGCCCTCCAGGGCCTTCTCTCAAGCGATGATATACGTAGCAAAGACCTTTCTGTTCAAGATTCCGCTGAAGAACTCCTAAAGGGTTTGCAAAAGTACACGCATGTCGGTATTTGGTTATGCCAGGGCCAGATGAAGACATCAAGAAAATTGAATGGTATTCAGCGAAAGCAAAGTTCGCTGTCACCGACGGACCTTACCCCGGATGAGAAACTATGGCTTGAGTTGATAGACACAACGGTCCAGATAACTCGGCGTTTGTCCGCTCTTGTAGTCTCTCCAGTAGCTGAGGATAGCTCGGGCGACGCAGTACTAACACAGGTTCTAGACATAGACAAGCTTGTTGCACTATTGCGATCGCTTGTCCAGCACACATTCACGGCTCTCCTAACTGCAACATCAACCCAGGATGTTTCCCCATCAAGCAACCTTCTGGTTTCAAGCACTGGCAGCAGTCTAACATTTCTCCGTATCCTCCGTGCATTCCTTACTCAAGCCGCAGCCACTTCCCCAAGTCTCGCAGATTTGCGTGCAGTTTTAGCATCCATTTTCTCAGCTTATGCATATGAGGAATCGATTCTCCGACTTTCAAATCGTCTTCTTGAGCAACAACTCTTTTCCAATGTCAGCCAAGCCGTTGAACTCCGCCAGCGCGGATGGCGGCCAAAAGGCTCAACATGTGAGGCTTGTGGCCGCCGTGTGTGGGGCCCAGGAGTTTCTGGCAATGTCTTTGAAGCTTGGGAAGACAAACAAGCTATAGAAAGTAAGAAGCGGGAGGAGAAGAAAGCCGCAGCTGCCGGGGTACCAACCCCACGGGGAAAGGGCAAAGCCGAAGTTACGCCCGTAGATCTAGAGGCCTACTCGGGGAAAGGGAAAGGCAAAAGTGCAGAGGCAGGGTCCCAACCTAGTCCTATGGCTACAGGTACCGAGGAGACCCCACAAGAAGAAAGACAAGCGTTGAATGGGGATGCGGCCCCGCGGCGGAAAGACCAGCAGCCCCTTGGACCTCTCATAGTATTGGCTTGTAGACACATATATCACCGGAGTTGCTTAGATACACTGCATGCGCAGCGCGGAGGGGCAGATGGCCATAGAATAGTCGATGAGTTCGGCCGTGAGAGGGAATACGCTTGCCCTATCGACGGCTAATCTAATTCGAAAGTACATTCCGTATTTCCTACGCGTGTTTACATATATGTATGTCCTTATAATGTACAATCAAGCTGGTTAATGAGCCAATTCTTTTCGCTGTATTCATAAGACTATTTTAGGTGATGGAAAACATTAATAGTTGTTAGTTCGTCAAGATGGGTACTCGTTTTTTTAAGTGTCCAACTAATACTATGTAACTATCTTGGACGCATACTATATTAGCTATCATTATCCCCGGAGCACACGGAATAACACTAAACATCATCATCGTGAAGAAGAATCTAGTATATAACGCCCTCAAAATTAAAAAATAAACTCCGTCAAATAGCATTACTAGCATAGAAGAAAATCCAAGTCAAATTAGGTACGGAAGAAGTGTCTGGTACAGATTTCCACCAGTAAGGATTAGCTATTAGCCCGTCAACTTCCTAATTCAGATATAGTGTCCCAAGATATTCGATGACAGCATCCGCGCTACTATACCAATGCTAACCTGACCATAGAAGCGAGCCTATGGGGCCTCTAGGATGGGAATTTTGAGAAAGGAAAAATGGAAATCTTGCAAATGGTAAAGGAGAAGTCTAGAGCTGGCGCCCCCGCAAGGCTTCGTCTCGGGCTGGAGACCCAAGATCGGATCGCTAGTCCGGTGCGGGACCGGTCGGCCATTGCCGGAAACGGGGATCGTCACCGAAGTACCCCTTTCCAGGAGAATCAGTACCTTTGTTATTTGCCCTCGTACCTTGCTCACTGGTACGGCATGGTACAGTTGCGGAGCTCGTGGGAAAATACCACTCCGCAACTAGCGTTACTTACATTTCATCACGGGACCCCCACCTGTCAACCCCCTATTTATATACAAGAAACACATCAGTGTTCGGACGAAATTTATTAGCACCATTGCCAAGACAGCCTAGCTATTCTTCGCGAGCTAGCATCTCTCCCAATGCCGTTTCGAGGTTATACAAAGATGGATAAATATGATCACGAGCAGGTAGAAGAAAAGGCACTTAACTTAGGTAGGATAGAATAGAATCTTGATATGTGGTAGATGAAGGGGGAGAAGCAAAACAAGGGACGTGTCGTATACACGCTCTTATTCTAATTCTTCATCAGGATCACGGCATGTACGGTACGGTAGTCAAGTCCTTGGCATGGTGCAGTATGGGCATGTGAGTCCCAGCAGCTCGGTAATTAACATCTTAACACAGACACATATATAGACGTATTTAGATATATTGACCTGCATACATATATGATATATAAGCTTAACCAGTCTCTCGAGATGAACCAAGGCCTATACTTCTCTTCCTCACCCTTCCTTATCCGTTGAATCCGGCAGCTGTGACAATGTTGCTCTTCCGGCTGCTTTCTCCCCTCCTCTTCCTCTGCTGGTGGCCCGCCGCTGTCTCGGCTGCCTTCGGGTACACGGACGATGGCACCAACTACGTGATCGACTCGGGCTCGAACCTCGTCATCAAGGTCAGCAAGTGCTGCGGAGACATTGTGTCCATGGTTTACAAGGTGAGCGAAACCCTACGAATAACGGTAATAAGTACAACCATCTAATCCGATCATATTACTTCTCGTGGGTTAGGGTGTAGAATATCAAGGATATAGTGGGAGGAACACGTACGTAGCCCCCTTTGATTCCCCCCTTCCAACTTAGCGATGTGTGTAAAAAGGCGAGCGAAAAAAAGGAAGTAAAAGGAGGACTAACATTATTTCCTCTTACAGCCAGGTTGAGAGCGGTCTCGGCGCCAGCACGGTGACTATCGAGCAGTTCTCCAGCCCAGCCTATATCGTCAAGGTGACGGTCGTGCACGGCACACTGAAGCACTATCTCTTCGTGCGCTACGGCAACAACAATGTCTACATCTTCACTAACAAGGCGGACTCTTCCGTCACCGTCAGCCGCTACATCGTGCGCTTCAAGGGCGGCATGTTCCCCCATGATACTTCGGATGCCGGTGAGTTTGAGACGACTTGGAGATATGATATATGAATACTGGAAAATGACAAGGGGCTGATCGCTAAATATGATATAGATTACTATGATTCTGGCAGCTCGTATATCGAGGCCCAGGATGTCATGGAAGACTCGAACGGATACACCGAGAGCAAGCATTACGCTGGTAGCACGTACGGCCGGTAAGCGCGCCCCTTTATCCTCAGGATATTTTAATGCATTGTAAACGTATTATACTAACGATCATCCGCCACACAGAACCATTGACTGTAGGTCATTACCTATACCTATCTCCCCTGACCCCATAATTATATAGCCTAGGTTACAAAAGTATCTCTCAAGAGCCCCCATGAAAAAGCTGACTCCTCTCTTTCTTCTTCTGCAGATGACTACGTCGGCAAGACGACCGGCACGGTCGGCCTGTGGATGATCCGCTCGAACCACGAGAAGGCCTCGGGCGGGCCGTTCTTCCGCTCCCTCGTGCGCCGCGGCAGCCCCGACGGCGAGGATCTCTACGACATCTACCACTACAACATGGGCCACACGGATCCCGAGCGCTTCGGTCTTCAGGGCCCCAGCGTACTCGCGTTCACGGACGGCGGGGCGCCCAACTCGGCACTGTTCGCGCGCAAGGCCGACTGGAGCTGGTTCGACACGCTGGGGGTGCGCATATTTCTTTATTCCTCTCAGCCCCCCTCTTCTTTTCCTTTTCTATAGTAGCGGCAAGAACTAACCGCTCCCAGATCGACGGCTGGGTGCCCTCTTCCGGCCGCGGATACGCCGCCGGCGTGGGACTCAACAACATGAAATCGGGGTACACGTATGTAGTCGGGCTGAAAAACGAGGCGGCGCAGTACTGGGGCACGGCATCCTCGAGCGGCGGGTCGTGGAGCATCGCCGGCGTGCTGCCGGGCACGTACGCGCTGACGGTGTACAAGTCGGAGCTCGAGGTAGCCACGTCGACGGTGACGGTGACAGCGGGCCAGGGCACGGCGGTGCACACGCTGACGTGCGTGGACCCGGCGGACGACGCGGCGCTGTGGCGCATCGGCGAGTGGGACGGCACGCCCCGGGGCTTCCTCAACTTCCAGGACGAGCCCATGAAGCCGACGTACATGCACCCGTCGGACACGCGGCTGGCGTCCTGGAACCCGAGCAACTACATCGTGGGCACGAGCGGCGCGGGGAGCTTCCCGGGGTACATCTGGCAGGACATCAACAACGACCACATCGTCTACTTCAAGCTCACCTCCGCGCAGCTGGCGGCGGGCCACACCCTGCGCATCGGCCTGACGGAGGCGTACATCGGCGGGCGCCCGCGCATCAGCGTTAATGGGTGGACGTCGGCGATCCCGGCGGCCACGACGCAGGCCAGCACGCGCAGCTTGACGGTGGGCACGTACCGCGGCAACAACGTCGCTCTCACGTATGACGTGCCCCAGAGCGCCTGGGTGCAGAGCACGTCCGAGTGGCAGGTCCTCACCATCACCGTCGTTACGGGCAGCTCCGGCTCGGGGTACCTCAGCGGCGGCATCAGTATTGATTGTGTGGATATGATATAAATTTTCTAGGTCAGGGGGCTTCTATGGAAAGGGGGTTTATTCCCGCTACCCCTTTTCCCCATATTCATGTATATATTTCCGCACCTTTCATTGTCATCTAACTATTCAAGTCGATCTACTTAAAGTTCAAGTAACATATTTCATGCTCCGTCTTATATATCTCTACGCGCCTTATTGCTTTTCCATGATTAGATATATAATCACATTTCATAAGAATGACCTCGGAAAATACGCAGTACATGCCATATATCTCCTTAAAAATATGTAAGAAGTTCGATCCAAAAACGGGCCAACAGGCTTTTGAGATGCAACTTAGTTCAGATTAAATTCATCCCCTCCCTCCTCGTTCCTTTCTCTCATACGTTCCCCGGAACCTGGTTGGTACATAACTTCGAAATCAAACGACATAAAGGCACGCAGTTTAGAGAGTTGCCTCTAGATTCTCCATTACATGCAACCGCCATAACCTAGGACATTATATCATAATAGTAGTCTATCGGCCTAAAAACCACATTAACCCAGCCTAACCAACTCATCAAGGAACAACGAACACATACATACATGCATACACACTAACTTTACCCTTACCCTTAAGCCATCCTATTCGTTCCCCTGAAACTCCCTCTACCCTATCTCAAATCCCCGATCTCATCCCATCCAATCTAAACATAAACCATAGCTACCCAACCCCAACCCCAAATCTTCCTCCTTCTCCTTACCCCTTAAACCATCTATCCCATCCTAACCCGCATCCCCCCCCCCCCCGCGATGCTGTCCAACACCAAAAACCTCCAATCCCCAAACAGAAAACAACGATTCTCGACCAATAAACCGAGGAAACATATCCTCCCTCTTACGTGGCATTTCCGTACACTAAGCACAATCTCGCATTCCTCATTCCCCGTCACCCTTCCCCCCTTCCCCCGCCCTCCTCTTCAGCTTTCCCGATAATACCCAGCATCTCTCATGCCATCCAAGCGGCTCCCCCCCCCCCCCCCCCCCCCCCCCAAAAAAAAAAAGGGAAAGATGAAACATGCCCATTACTCATCGCATGTGAATATGTGTGGGGGAGAGCTACGTATGCATATGTATGTCATGACACTTACTGCCACCCTCCCCCTCCATTTCCCTACTACTCTTAACCCGCTTAGAGGGGGGAGGGCGGTAGGAGCAAAAAAAAAAAAGTAGGTTAGACACACGCAAAACGAACGAGCGGAAACAGAAGGAGAGAGAGAGAGAGAAGACGTCTATATTTCCATTTTCCTATCTTCTATAACTCGCGTCGTATGTCATACATGTAAACCGATACCCTAAATCCGGAATTTTGCGACTTCGTTGTGAAACAACCACTCCTCCCCCTTTCCTCCCCATTTCCATCACGCTCATGCCATGTCGTGCTTCATGACATTCCGACATGTGAGAGAGGGAAACATGAAAAGTAAAGTAGCAAAAAGGGGGGAGGAAGGGGGGAGAAGAATCGGTTTCTTTCGACTCCTATCCTATCCTATCCTATATTGGTTCTGGTTCTGTTTCTGAGTCTGGATTTCTGCGTATGTTTCCAGTGCTGTTTTCGTTCTATAGAGATGATAAATAAATAATTCCCATAACCCATAATTTCTAGAAGGAAAAAAAAAAGGAGACAAGAGGTAAACGAAATCCCACTCTCCTCCCTTTATTCCTTTCCTTCCATCTAGGTACCCAATCTATCTAGAGAACCCTCACATTCCCGCTACAACTAAGACGTTATAAGAATATATATCATAAGAAAATAAAAAATAAAATCGTGAAAAAGTAGAAGAGCGGAAAAATAATACTAAGGGACAAGAAAATTCCCCTTCCTTTTTTCCAAAATTTCCGCATTTTTATCTTGTGATCAACTTTTTCTTGCTTATTTTCAAATAAATTTGGGTTTGTTTTTCTTGGTAATAAGCACCCGACTGGCAAAGAGAAAAAAAAGGGGCCCGCGCGGGAGACATGGCTCGATTTTCTTGCCTTAAGTTACACAAAGGAGATAATGTGGGTTAGAAAAGGGGGAGGAAACGAGAAATACACTCTATACTGCTGACGAGATATCATATTTCAATAAAACAAAACAATGCAGTCCGCTGGCCAGAGAGACGCCCTATCCATCTTTGGGGGCTTGCTCGTTTCCATCTATTTGCCGGGTTACTCCTCTTAGTTTTCCCTCTTCTTTTCAGTTTATTTTATTTTTTATTTTTCTGGCGCCGCTTTCGCCTCCACCTTCTGTCCCTCTTGCGTAGCCTTCGCGAGAGATTGCTCAGCTTCAGCATCCGCCGCCTCGCTGATAGCCTTGTCGGCAGCCTGCTGCGCAGCTGCAGCATGGCGTTCGTCTTTCTCGTCGATGTCCTCCACGTCTTTTGGTGTAGCGAGACCAGTTTCCTGGTTCTCCTGGTTCTGCTCGTTCTCTTCGTCGATGAGCTCCTCTTGCTCCTTGAGAACGTCGAGACGTTGCTTGTTAGTCGCTGCGCCTTCGGCGTTGTGCACCTCGAGTTCAATCTCGTGGTATAGCTCCTCAGGAATGGAGGATAGAACGCCAGTCAGCGCTTCAATCTGGCTGTGGAAACCACCCTCCTCGGCCTTCTGGCCGTACATGTAAGCATTGCTTAGCACAAGGAGGGTCGAGGGTACACCGTGCTTGAGTCGCAGATCCAGCCACGACTGTAGGTCTTCCCTAAGTCTCGCAGGTGAGACGGTGTGTGACTTGATACCTCGGCTCGCGCAAGCCATCTGGAGTTCAGGAACAGTAAGACTATCGACGCCCTCAAAGCTAATTGCCTTGTCGTCTCTCTTGATTTGCCTCATTCTATGGCGAATCTGGTACCGGAGCATAATATCCGTGCCGAACGTGTTGAGGTTCATATACCGGCACATGGATACTAGCTGCGGCCGTGAAAGATTGTCAAGGGTCAAGTCGTCCCGGAAGGCCTTGCAGACTTTGATGACATCCTCCGTACTTGGTTGCTCACCGGTAGAGCGTAGTTTCCGGAAGAAGGTAGCGAAGGCCTCCTTCTGCGTGGTAGCGGGTGATAGGGGCAATCCCGTCTCCTTCAAGGTCTCCCGCAGGAAAGAGCTGACCTCCTTGCGAGTGGCCCGGAGGGTGGCCGCTTTCTTGTCCTTGGATTGCTGGGCTTCGTATGTGCTGGGCAGTAGGTTGGGGAACAGTCGAAGAGCGATGGGCAGGAGAGCCTCGGCAAAAGGAACGATGATAAAGACAGAGAAGGGGACCAGACGGCCGAGATCCTGGACTGTGCGCTGCAATTGTCGGTTCTCTCGTCGAGTAAGCTCGTATCCGGCGGCCATCTTCAAAGCGAGCCGACTGCTGATCTTCACTTCAGTTGCCAGTAACTTTGTGCCATCCCAGTAATGCTGGATCTCATGTTTTATCTTCTGACCTAAAGTCAGCTTCTTTTCCTCCTTCTTCTCGACATCGACGTCCTTCTTCGCGGCCAATTCAGTAAGAGACTTGGACTCGGCAGTAGCGATTCCGGCTTGCTTCTCTGCTGAAATCCCATCCGAGGTCTTAGCGGCAGAACCAGAGGCCTTCTTGGCAGCGGCTGATGAGTCGTCCTTGGGAAGTGGTTTCTTAGCTTGCTCGGCGTTGAATCCCGGAGGCGGACCGGTTGGTGGCCCAACTGAATGCCGCTCGGTTGATATGCTTCGAAGTGGAATCAGAAGTGCGCGTGTGGGTATGTCTGCGGGAAATTGTCGAGTCTGGCGTGCAAAGGTGGTAGAACGGAGACCCAGGCCCGGTCGAACGGCGGCTCTGCCAGCAAAGGGGTTCACTATGACGGCCCTTTGGGCAGCTCTGGAAGATGTGCTCATATTGGGGGGGAAATTGGGATAGTAGGCGAGAGGTGTTAGGTTTAGATGTGATGGATTTTTTATTTTAGAGAAGGAGAAGACGGTAGTGATGGTGATGTGGTGGTGGTGTGGTGGTGTGATGACGATGATAATAAATAGTATGTGGTGTGTAATGAGATGTTATTATGTATAAGGGAAGATTGAAGAATGAAGGAACATGGGTTCAAGGATGTTTTCTAAATGAGTTAATCAGTACCGCTCCGATAAGTCCGATCGGGTAAGGACGGTCCTCTACTAGGTACCTAAGCAAGTCACGTGGCGATTGGGCTGATCTGACTAGCCTTACTTAAGTAGCTCGGATTATCGGACATGCCTTGCCTTCCAATGTGATTCGGAGAATTCCAGAAGCTAGATCCGCTTTTACTTAACCCCACCAGATTTAGCCAGGGACGGGTCCAAACTCTATGCTGAGCTGGTCCTGGGCAGCCCTGGGCTGACATCTGGGGGACACTTGGCAGACCGAGCACACAGCCCCTGAAACCATAACACTGTCAGTGGTATAACTTGAAGTTTGTTAATCGCCTCTACTCGTATGTACGTCTGACATCTGACATCTGATAGGCTATACCGAACAGTTGTCAAGCCCAACTAACAATAACCACACTTACCACCATCCAAAAGCACAACTCAGTCTATCGCCATCTAAGGGTATCCATATACCATATCCAAAACTATATCTCGCCCCACTCCCCTTTCTATCAAATGGATTTTTACAAAAATAAAAATAAGGTAGGGAGAACGTGCCCAATGGCACCAAACGGCTTTTCCCCCTTGAACTCTCCACCATACTCCAATAACCGCCCAGCCAAAAACTTAGAGAAAAAAGTAAAGAGGGGAAAAAAAGAATTCTAATTCCTGATTCTTGCCAAACCAATTAAAAGAAAGCAAGTAGTAAAACAACATACACCTCGGAAGAGAGAGAGAGAAAAGGGGGGAGACGGGGGACAATGTCCTTCACAAAAAAAGGGGAGTCTAGAAAAGAGTAGCGGGGAAAGGGGGCGTAGAGACAGTATTGCAACAGTGGCTAACTCATTGTTGCTTTGATATGGTTTGGTGTTGTCGTGGTCTTGTGATATTAGGACCCGTTCCGATGCCCGTCAGCGTCCTCACAGCCCAATGTAGCCAGCTTTCCGTCTCGAGTTGCGCCTTCAGCTCATCCGCTCGGCGCTCGACGTCGTCAACCTGAACTTCGAACTGCGCTACTAAGTATTCTACGTCTTCCGCCCGCGAGACAAGCGCATTGATCTCGTACTCCAGCTTTGCGGCCTGCAGCTCGACGTCCTTAAGCGTCTCGGTGATGTGTGATCTATGTTCTCCGACAATATCCTGCGCATCTTGCTTTACACGGTGACAGGCTTCTGCGTATTGATGGTGGAGCGCTTGCAACTCCTCATACTGCTGCGCATAGTGATCGTCGATCGTCTCGATAGATTTAATCTTCCCTTCGACCCACGGCTCGATGCCTTGCTTGACTGCTGTGATGGATCGATACAGGTTGCCAGTAACCTCTGCGAGGGGGCTTTGTAGCCCTAAGTATATTTCGGTGTCCAGATCTCTAAAATCGCTGAGATCTGCTATCTCATCCCATCGGAGGACAGCTTCCTCTGCATCGCCAAATGATAACCGGCGGGGCCAGCGAGCCTCATTTGGTGACCCAGCTTCAGAATGTCCATCACCCCCTATACTATGCCGCCTATATGGAGTTGACAGGGATACATTGAAGCGTTTTTCGGCTCCCAACCCAGCCCCCTGGTGGTCGCTTTCAGCCGCAGTAGAATAGGCCACGGAGGATTCTGCTACGGGTATTTCGTTTCGCATTTCCACAGCTTGAGAAGGCCTACTATCTCCGTTGCCCATCTTTTGACTGTTGCCCTTTATGTGACCGGTTGACCGCCGTTCGCTCGACGATTCTTCATCATGGGCTGATGCAAATAGTGAGGATGCGGTTGATTGGATTTCCTTCTCTCTCCTCATAGCGCCCAGGTACTCCTCGGGTTTTCTATTCCAGGTAAATGCCCTGTTGAGCGGTCCTATGCCAGGACCCGGACTTGGACTCGCCGTCATCCCTGCTGAAGTAGACTGTATAGAAGATTGATGACCAGAGAAAGCCGTCTCTGACGAGTCGTCTCTCGATGGCCTACTCGAGTGGCCCCTTAAACCGCTTCCACTATACATCGCATCCTTGATCCGGCCAAGACCTGAACGAGCATCTCGTGCTACATTCTTGAACACGCCGCGTCGCATGGCATCCTTATCCGCGGGGCTGTCGGCTATGCTAACTGCGGAGCCAGGCGCAGGAGTAGAATATAAACCAGGGGATTCGTCTCTTCGACCAGTCTCCACCTTGTCTTCTAAAGAGTGAGAATGAGCCCGTTTCGATTGACTGCCAGTATCGTCTTTTCCGAACAGAGCGCTTATGTCGGGAATCGATTTTTCGGGTTCCGCTATAGTACGCTTAGGCTTTCCAAGCCAAAGCCACTTTGCCCGTTCGCCAGACGCGAGACTGACGAATTTATCGAGATCAAACGTCTCAATATCGCCAATGCCACCCTTGTCACGTCCTCCAACCATACCCAACACGATATCTCCCCGCTTTCCTCCTATTTCTGATACTGTAGACTTGACGGCTTTCTGTACACCCCAGCCCTCGCCGGCGGCTGCTTTGGCGGTCACGGTATGTAATCTATGCATGGTCTGCCGATCTAATTTTCGAGTCCTGGGCAGCTTTTGATATTTCTGGAAATAGGAAATACCCTTTTCCGTGGCTTCGACGTCGAAGACATCCTTGGCAACCGGAGCCCCAAAATAGCTAAGTCTGTTCCGTGCGCCCATCAATAAGCCAAGGAGTGCGGCAACAGTAGTCGGCCCTAGTATACCATCAGTCGGTTCCACATTGTAGTATTCGACTCCGAACTCAGTCCACCAATCTCCAATAGCAGTTTCGGTCTTGTCGCAAAGCAGACCGTCGATATATATAGGCTCGAGGTTACCAAATATGGACAAGGCCACTTGACAGAGCTTGACCAACTCAATTACAGCATCAGCAAAGGGAATCTTCTCATCGGTTTTAAAGAGCTGAGAAAATTTAGCTTTGGCAGCTACAGTAGGTTCTGCCAAGGTCATGCCGGATCTCCCGGAACATCCCAGTCTCTTGAGGTTCTCGTTGACAATAAATACGCGGCGGTGCTTCTTGATATCCCCCTCGGGAACAGAAATGACGGTCAGGGCCGAGGGAAAGCTGCTGAGGTTTGTCACCATCAGCTCACCCAGTGCCGTCTCCTTAGGCCGAGCATGATACTGCTGTATGGCCTTGAAATAAAGGCGCAATCGGTGCGACCACGTGTTCTCGTCGGCAGGGACAGCCAGGACACCTACAGCAACCGAGTGATGCTCGTCTCCAGTGTATGTGGCTATGACGAGGGTAGGGGACTGGCGAGAACAGGCCCATTGTTCGACTAGATATAGCTCGTAGCCCTGGAGCTTCTCTCTTCGCTCGACCACGGCGACGCTCTTGTCTTCTTCGAGGTATCTAAAAGCAACTGGGTCGGGAATGACAACACGACGGTACTGAAAGGCGGGAGAGCGTAGGGGGGGTTCGAGGAAATCGGCATGTTTAGGCTCGACAGAAGGGATGGCGGTATCGATCTGGCTGAGGCGAGGATTTGCTGGCACGGCAGCAGCCTTCATATATGTGGCATCTTCGTCCCGGTGATGCCTTGCGTCGTGAAAAGACAAACGTGACGACATGGCTCAAGTCCATGCACTACCAGCCCACGATGTCGACAATATGCCCGGAGGTTCATGATGCGTTTACCATTACGGGCGGTGTTCCAGTACCGGTGTGTGCTCTAAAGAGAAACGAGGAATGGGGTAGATTATTGACAATTTTATTTTATGGACGATGGATGATGGATGATAGATGATGGACGATGGTAGAAATTGGCAGCGTTACATCGGCATGTGATAGCCGGGTCCTTTGGGAGTTCTGGAGTTGTTGGAGTAAGTCAAGGTCAAGGTTGCTAAGTGGTGGGAAAAAAGAGTCGCAAAAGCAATTATAGGTAACTTTGAAGTTGGAGCAAGCAAATAACAGGGCAAGATAATGTTCAACGACCCCTGAAGCTGCGCCTGCCTGTCTTTAATATAGCGGGTGGGCTCGGAGCTCGGGTTGTAAGGTAAGTGGAAGTGGAAGTGGAACACTGGTGGGGTAGTTGATGCGTCATTGTAGTGCTGTGAAGTACTCAGTACTTATCTTTTGCCTATGTTATACACGTGAGAAAAAGGTATGGATTACAAAATACTAAAAAGACGCTAGTTACATAGGTAGTACAGGCTATCCACCGGATCAGGTCAATCTGCATACATATGTAGATAGTACTTACATAACCTTAGGTACCGACTGCCAACTGCCAGCTGCCAACTCTTTATCGTCTATCTTTCCTCCCACTAACCTACAACACTTGACTTACTACAACATTCAAAACCTCAACAATAACAACAACAATAGCAATAGCAGCAATCCATTCCTTTCATACCAAATCAATCGCACACTTCATAATTTTCTTCTTACACCAACCCACCCACAGTGACCAAAACTTGACTCGGCAAGGTTAAGATTCGCACATTGTCTGTTAGTAGTGAGAGAGGTAAACGTTAGTAGTGGTGGCGCGGCATGTGAGGTTTTCCACAAGATCTGCCACGACTATACTACAACTATACGATCGGCGATTAGCCTTCACCTAACTTAGTAGTACTTTTTTCTCTTGTATCGATCATAGTGGCAAGCAGAGACGAAGATGGCTATGCTACAGCTCGAGAATGATCTCCAGAAGCTTACACAGACAGCTCGTCTGTCCAATGCTATGGAGGATGTTGACCAGATCATCAACCTCCTCACCATGATACGAGAGAAATACGCAGCAGGTAAGATATAAGATACGATAGCTATATCTTCTTCTTCTCTTCTGCTTGCCACTGACATATACATCTAACGGGTGCTATAGAAAACAACCCCCACGAAACAAACTTGGAGCTCACGATGCTGCAGAACCCCATAAAAGTGCGACTCGACGAGCTCAACAAAAAGCTAAGATCGGTTCACAAAGCCCAGAATGATTTCAGCAAGTCCCTGAAGACCGCCTTCGGCAAGGCAAATGGCACTCTACCCACCGACCACGATCCCATGGAGTCTCAAACCGCCCTTATAAACCGAGCCATTGCCATGCATCTTCTTCGAGAGGGCGAGTTTGGTGTGGCATCGACCTTTATTAGCGAAGCCCAGCCCCAGAATGACTCGTCCCGCGAGAGCTCCCACTCCTTCACACAACCCTCTCCCGGTACGATGGACTCAGAAACCTCGCCCCGCTCGCCTACGCCCGCGGATACCATCATCACAGATGCCGACTGGTCTGCTTTCCAGTCCCAGACCCTGCAATCCTCATTTGCCTCCATGTACTCGATTCTCTCACATCTGAGATCCCATAATCTCCACCCTGCTATCGAGTGGGCGAGGCGAAACTGCACCGAGCTGGAGGCACGGGGATCCAATCTTGAATTCGAACTGTGCAAATTACAATTTGTCTGGTTGTTCAAGGGCCCGGTGGTAAATGGACTCCCGGACACGCCAGAGAACGGAGTATCAGGAGCCCTACAGTATGCCAGACAGAACTTCGGCCGGTTCCAGTCTAGACACCTGCGTGAGATACAGCAGCTGAGTTGTGCTATGGTCTACTCGCCTAACCTCGGATCCTCCCCCTACCGTTCCATCTTCGACATTTCGCTGGCCTTTGACGAGGTAGCTTCGTCCTTCACACGCGAGTTCTGCTCCCTGCTGGGGCTATCAGCGGAGTCACCGCTCTACGTGGCGGCCACGGCAGGTGCGCTGGCGCTGCCGCAGCTCGTGAAGTACACCAGCAAGATGAAGGCCAAGGGCACCGAGTGGACGACAACTAACGAGCTCGCGTTCGAGACTCCACTGCCTCCCAGCATGCTTTACCACCCCATCTTCGTCTGCCCCGTCAGTAAAGAAAAGACCACGGATGCAAACCCGCCCATGATCCTGCCATGCGGCCACGTGCTTGCACGTGAGAGCCTGCAGAGGCTTGCTAAGGGCAGCCGGTACAAGTGCCCCTACTGCCCTACCGAGGGCGTCATTAAGGATGCGAGGGAGATCATCCTGTAGGGGCGCTCATAAGGTCGCAAAAGCTTTAAACACTACGGAGTACTACATTTTTTACTCGAGGCCGGGATCATTGTTCAGATGTTGAATTTCGGGAGGGTGCCTTTTCTTTTGCATGCACGGGGTTTAGCGGTCTAGGAGTATATTTTACGGTATCATCATTCTCAACTCTTCACTCTGGTTTTTTTTCGGTTCATTCAATATTTTCAAATTGGCGTTTGGGAGTGAGAGCGTGATTAGGACGGTCTCTGGACCATGACATCTGATAGAAGGAATTCCCAGCTTTGTTCTTAAATTCGAGTATGAACACAGGTAACATAACAGGAGATTTCGCTTTCTTCCTTTTTTTTTTTCATACGTTGTGTGCCTTGCTTTCTTTGCAACTATCTGCCCCCTCCGGTGTACGTTGCCTTGATATCAATCTCTTCGGTCCCAGGAGTTTAAAGGGGTAACTTTAGTACGATACGAAGAAATAAAGGTAAGGCAGCGAGTAGCGAAAATAAGGGGGAAACAGGTAACGACTACCTGCTCCCCTACCTTTTATATCCATATGTACTACGCTGCTTTATCAAAATTATCTTCTGCTGCGTTCATACATGTGTTTGGCTCAACCCATCTTTTTCTTTTTTCCTTTCTCCCTAAGTGCTGGTTTGGGGATTTGGGACTTGTTGGTACCTCGGAAGGAACCTTTAGGGCATGGCATATCACGGAAGTACTCTAATGTAGATTGGGATCCCTCTCAGCAGGTCAGGGCAGAACGAACTTGACAGCATAGGAAAACTTCTTTTCAACACCACATGTGCTTTATGGTGATCGTACCAGCCGTTTGTCATGAAGTAGATACGATCTGGTTGGAGTTTCTGTAGTTATGACGTAGAGACAAAGTTTCGTATATGAGGACGTACAACATGACACAACCAACCAGCCATACCTCGTGGTAGAAGACTATCACGCTCACTACCTACTCCTCATCTGGCTTTTGGTCATATACTATTGATCGATACGGGGGGCTCTGTGGCTATGGTCCTAGTAGGATCTCTAGAGGGAAGGAGATGGGGGCAGCGTCGTGGACATGCAGGACCACGATATTGCTGCGAGTAAAGTAGAGGGGAAAAGGTATGTATTCACATGTGAACGTGAACGCAAACGTGAGCCAGCATAGTCTAACCTAGTCTACGCCTCCAAACCTAGAATCCCACCCTCCTCCTCCCTTCACTCATCCCATCCAAACCTACCCACCCACCCACTCGTTCGTATGTACAATGGCGTCCACATATACTCCGTACTGCGATGTAGTAAACCCGTGTATAACCAACTAACCTAGCCAGTCCGCCCCTAAACCACCGCCCAACGCTACAACACTCCCGTCTAAACCAACCAGAGTACTAAAAACACGCGCCCCCATCATACGTAACCTTCTCCCCCCCCTTCTCCCCTTCTCTCTCTCTCTCTTTTTTTTCTTCTTCTACATCTCATTTTAAAGCTACCCTGCCACAAGGGCCGAACCACCGAAAACCACAATAGTAGACACTACTTAGGTAAAACCCACCCCAGGTCCATGAACCCATGTACGTTCCTGAGCCGTGAGCCGTGATCCGGACTAGATTAACCTAGACCGGCAGTTGTTTGCCGGTGAAACATTGATCTCCCGTGCCACCGTACTCCAGACTTCGGACTTTCGGGTTCTGTACTAGGTTATTAGGTCAACAACAAAAAAAAAGGGAGGGGGGGGGGGGGGGGGGGGAAAAAAATTAACCCCTTTGGATTAAAATAAAATTTGTTTGGCCAATAACCGTAAAAAAAAACCCTCCCACCAAA
>MU394081.1:212239-430597 GCA_022578605.1 Camillea tinctor | reverse complement strand
TACTGAATAAGTACCTTCATTGCTGCTGCAGCCAATCACAACAAGAAGGCTACTTTTCGACTCCACACACTGGAATAATCCCGGCATATGTACATATGAGTTTTTTGTTGTAGTGAAGGAATCAGAATAAAAGCACGTACCAAGTCGACGGGGGCGGGTGGGAAATGAAACAAATCTACCTACAACTAAACCTTGTCACCTCTCCTCTTCCCCCCAACCAAACAACCCCGGAATATCATATATGCATGTCATAAATAATATAAACGGGTTTTTGTTTACTCTACACCATCGAATTCTCACTGGTCCGATCGTATTCCGGTAAGCCTCCTTTCATTCATTTTCCTTTCGTTACACTTGTATCGGGAAATCATACGAGCAAGACGAATAGATATCATATGTAGGGTTTGCCTTACCTAGATGACAGAGAAAACACAATCATGGGGGAAGACAGGAGAGAATAAGGGGGGATAGCATGGATCTAGGATGATATAAAGTTTTCCCCTTTCTTTCCTTTCCTGCCCAACCCAAGCGCAGACAAGGTTCAGTACAGCCTCAAAACCAAACTAATACCGTTCGACCTAAACCCAACCTAACCTTACCTAACACTAGTGTGAAATAAACTAAGCCTTACGCTAAGATCTATCCATCCATTCATCTAGCATCTACGTATCCATCCCATCCCGTGATGTACATTGCATATATTCATAAGAAAACAAAGAAGAACCCTTACCAGGCCAGCCCGTAACCAGGCTGAGCCCAACCTTACCTCCTACACTAATCCTCGGACTCGGCTTCGCTTTGCCCCCTTATTTTAGCTTCATTTTCCCATTTCCCTTCTTCTCCAAGCGTTCTAGAGCCCTTCTACTCCTCCCCCCCACCCCTATCCGCACCCAAAATAATAATAAATAAATAAATAAATAAAACGTAAATGCTGCCTTATCTTGGTAACCGTACCATCTTCCCGCAACATCCGGATTTGCCCATCTACCCAAAAACCAGCAGAAACCCAACCAAACCCAATCCGAACAAGATAATTAACTCATGGAAAAAAAAATGGAAAAAAGAGAAAGAAGCTTCGTAGATGCCCGTACCGTACCGCATCGTACCGACCCTGTCCTGGACCAAACACGGGTGCGGCGGCGGCGGCGGCGAACACCGTCTCGCCTCGACCTCGTTCCTCGTATCGAATTACACATCGCACACACCGAGGGGGCCAAAACCGCGTCGTTTTCTCATACTCACCGGTCATCTAGGCAGGCAGGCAGGCAAAGTTGGGCTAGTTTTAAGTTTTGATACGTCTCATGTATACCTAACCTAGGTATTATCCACAGCGATGAACGTAGAACAAGTTTCCCATCAGTAGTCGCCTTTACCTTAAGTAAGGGTAACCTGGCATAGCCAAGGTAAGTCAAAATAAACGCAGACGTATTCTATCGAAGTCAGCCTTATGCATAGCCCCCCCCCCCCTCCTAGGCAACCTAGAGTTACGTACCTGATCCGGCATCTACGGCAGTAGGTAGCTAGCTAGGTAGCCAGATACGCATCGTTCGAGAGCCTTAAGGACAAAGCTCTCTAGCATGATAAAACTAAATAAATAAATTATACGAACTCCCCCTATGGCATAAAAACTATGCAATGACCAAGTCTACCCTTTACATCCTTTCCTCCTGGGTAGATAGGAAGGAAATAGCTCATTGGAGGGGCTGGGTTGTTTGTTTGAACGACAAAGTTGGATTACCATATAATTCGACCGTGCAACATGATGAATTACATGCTTGGTTCTTCTACTACATAGGGACGAGGAGGTAGTCACTCCTACCTCGTTCCTCATGCGTGTACCCCGTGGTCCAGCTATCTCCTAACACATACGAACAGAATAGCAAGTGCTAAGTCACGATAATTGTAAAATATGATAGCTGAGTTAAATCAGAAGAATGTTGCCATGGGTGAAACCCCCAAGAGCTCTTCCCTTTCCTCTTATCGTCTGGTAATGCAATGGGTATCTTCATATACAAAAAAAAGGAAGCAAATGGTAGTAAAATAGCCAATCGACCGATAAATAACCCAAACCTAATAATGTCTAGAACGCCCGCCGTGAGAACCCCCTATGTATAATCCTGAGATTTCCTGCTATATTTCCCTATGCGTGAACCTATGTGTCCAAATAAATAACCCAGATGATTCTTGTTAGAAATAGTGATGGTTTCGTATGTAGATAGATATCCGTCATTACACCTTGCCCCGGTTGTTCAGGTCCCTGCCTTGCCCTTGAACATTCATTTCAATGGTTTGTAAGACCCTCAGTTGGTCCTGTACCTAGATTTTGGTACTTCAACCATATCGTAGATTCATAAAATGTTTCGCCCACATCGATAACTGGAAGAGATGGTTCTTCTTTGATAGCGTAAGTAGGCAAACTCGAGCTACTTGGGTTCTGTGAAGCTGCACTCGGCCCTTGAACCTTATCACAAGGGTTAGGGAGTACTGGCAATGATTGAGTTTGTTTAATAGGCTGCTGTAGAGCTTTATCATACCCTTTAACCAGAAATTTCGTGGGTGGTGCTAGCCACCCGGGAAGTCTGTCATCCGCAGCCCTATCGCCCTCAAATTCGAGTAGCTGGTGAATGGCGGCCTCTCTGTTCCTAGCCAGGATCTGCTGTGCTTTCTTGGCCTCTGAATCCCACTGGCTTCTTAGTTCTGCCAAATGCCCTTCCAGCCGACTCTCTGTAGATTTCGACATCTTGCCTGAACCCAGCTTGCGTGGTTTGTCCTGGTCTTTGAGGAACTGACCCCGCTCCTTTTTTACCGCAAATTCGCGATCTGCTTCCGTGATTGGGAACGAGATGAGTTGGCGATTGAACGTGAGCGCATGAACGAGTTTGGCGAATTGATGATGATCGAAGTTGTTGTTCTGGCAATCAAACATTGTGAGCCCCTTATTAGTGGTCAGGACTTGACACAGTCTTGTCACATCGTCCGCAGCACCCATGTCGTGGTTTCGTACACAAAGCTGGCGAAGTGTGGTGTTCTGTTCCAATCCACTCAAGGCGTCTGATATTCCCCAACCAAGGTGACCGTCCTCCAATTTCCCACTATATCCAGAAATATCAAGGGACTTTAGGGTCTTGTTCGACTCGAAGAGTTGGCAGATGAGTCCAGCAGTCTTAGAACCGGCGCGCGCCTGTGGCCCAGTCCCTACCATGCTCAAGAATTCTATAGTCTGATTCTGTGAAAGTGCTTTGATGAGTCGGTTGAAATTTGTCTCGTTCTGGAACTGGATCATGTCAAGATGCAATCTCTTCGGCGCCTCATTTCCGTGAATAAGGTCGATCCAATCGGTTGATCCAAGTTCTAAAGGGTTCTCACTAAGAAGGAGATGTATATCTCGACCACTTCCAAGCCGGCAAAGTATACCTGTTGCCATCTCTCCGGTAAGGCCACAGTTGTTAAGAGCTAGTCGCTGCAAGCCACGAGATTCGTCGAGTTCTATATATTTCATGATGCCACAAATCGTATCAAAATTTATCTAAACATATATTAGCATAGACTCAAATCTTTCGATTCGTCCCAACTCACTTTCCAGCCCGAGAGGTCAAGTTGCTCTAGTTGCCAGGGACCAAATGAATCTGTAGAGTTACATGGGCAGAATAAGGGCCCACTGATGTTTCCTTTCAAAGAATAAGCCAAATTCAAACTCTTTAGTCTGACGGCTTCATTCAGAGTGTGTGATACCCTTGCCGCGTCTATGCAACCAGGGTTGTTGGATATATCCAAAACTTCAAGGCTGGAGCTTTGTTCGTGCAACCCCTCCCAGAGATGAATAAGTCCATTATCGTCTAGGTGACATCGTGAGATATTTAACGACTTGAGGAAATTTGGTCTGTTTTGGAAAGTGCGGCCTGATTTATGTTATTAGAATGAATTTGATCTTACATGTCTAAAATGCTGGCTTCTACTACTCACACATTTCGACAACATCAGCTTCGCTGAGTCGGTTCCCGCTCAAGTTGATAGAGGTACACCGGGTTTGTGAGGACCTCCAAAGGAGCACAAGCGGAGGTATGATGTCACAAACATCATTAGCATCATTAGCCGAAAATGAGGCGCGATTCGCGTTTCCGGACTCTAGTTTTGTATGTGTGCCGCTAGATATATTGCTAATATCAACATGCCTGACCGATTCAGATCCGAGCAGAAGAGATACCATTTCTTGGAACATTATTGAAGAGTTTTCTACCAGCTCGAATTCTGCACGGGTTAAGCTTTGTTTGCCTACATGGCTGTTAGTATCTAGCAGAAACTGCTATTGGGACTCTGGCTTCCATACCTGTTCGAGAAAGCCAGACAGTGGTCTCAAGACGCTTAGCGTTATCGAAAACGCCAAAAAGATTGTGAAAGTCGATATCTTGGAACGATAGCGATTTGAAGTAGTCATTAAAACGCAAAGCACGGAGTACAGCGAGAAGTTGATGTGCTGTATATTGCGATTGAATCTTTGGCTGTAGAAGATGGAACTGGGGTGGGTGCTGCACGTTCTTCCACTCTACCTTCCAGTTAACAGACGGGCAATGGTAGCCCTCGAGGAATGCATCTAACGTTGTTTTGAATCCGCCATAATCTTCACCATTAGGCAACGGGGTTTGAAGGGCCTCGCCATCAACTAGAAACACCTCAGATCGTGTCCAGAGAGGCCAAGCAGGTTTTAGGTATGTATCTGCTTTGAATAATTTTGACAAGATAGTCCGATGGTATCGACTAGACAGCGCAATCTTCTTCGGCTCATCCAACGGTAACCTAGACCTAGTCAGAAAATGATCTATGATATATTTGCGTGGTCAAGTGTCCACGGAAGCTCGTAGCCACTGCTGTAGGGATCTTACCGAAACACCAGGTCGAACCGTTCGTCATTTACCTGCGTGTGAACTCTAGAAAGGGTTACTAGCCCAAACTGAACCAGACTAGGATTCACCTTCTGACCAGTAGGAGACCTTGTGAATTGAGCAAGAAGCACCGAGTTTTTGCTAAACGCCAAGTAGAAGGACGAGGAATCCCGCCAATTCTTTTTAACCTCATCGGAGTTCGACCGCAACCGGGTGTATGGCCGTCGAGGTATGACAGGATATATGTCAATCTGTGTGTCTTTCTGGTGTCTGTGTTTAGCTTCCAGTATCAGCTGGAGATCAAGCTCAATGTCCGTCGGAGTTCGATCGTCTAGGAGTGATCTTCCCCGTAATTTGGTGGCATGCCGAATTTGTTTTAACCAATCGTCCCGATCCTCTGGCAGGCTAAAATCGAGGTGAAGACAGACGAACGAGGAAGAGCCGCTCCACCAAACCTCGATACCAAACGAAGGCCGGGTAC
This sequence comes from Camillea tinctor, assembly GCA_022578605.1. Lineage (NCBI taxonomy): Eukaryota > Fungi > Ascomycota > Sordariomycetes > Xylariales > Graphostromataceae > Camillea > Camillea tinctor. Next base: position 425,236 of record MU394081.1, on the reverse strand, counting down.
CTTCATCTTTAAATACGGATACAATCTGCTCCAGGGGAACGTATGCTTCTGCACGACTCGCGATTTCTCTCGCAGACCCGTTGGTCTCGACGGGAGATAAACACTCAACGGTGCTGCGGGGCGATAATATCTGGGGAAACTGGCTAGAAGCAACGTTGAAGTTTTTGAATTTGACCAATGCTGTTGGCGCAAGAACTAGGAACTCCTTCTTAGGCTTGAGAAGGGACGCCTCGGGCTGAAGCGGACCAGATTTGATGACACCGGTGAAATCACCGGATATGCTAGTACCCAGACTACCAGCCACGGAAGGGGTTGTAGGTCTGGTAGAGGTCGACGCACGATCGATAGTATCCTCAGCTGATGACTTGGAAGGCTTCCGGTTTAAATCGTCTCTGAAGCTATCGCGGGGTCGGCTCTTACGCAACAGTCCCCTCCGGCCTGTAATGGATGTGGAAATTTCGGTGTCTGAGATGCTGGAGATCTGAGAGGCTTGCGAGCTGATGCTGAAGGATCGGATGGCTTTCATAGGCGAGAAAGATGCGCGCCTCTGGGCCTTTTGGGGTTCTCTACCCTCGACTATAAGCTGGGCGACATTTTTGGGCTCCATTATTGGGCCACGAGGCAATCTCGAGTGTCTCTTATCAGAAACGAAGCAGATGAGCCCGCGTCATTTCAATTGGTTATCGGGACAGGAACAAGCGAATAGAGTTGCAAGAGAATTAGGGTGGTGTAGACCTTGGTGTTCTATTGTGGTAAGTAGCAACAAAGATCAAAGATAAGACAGAGGGAAAAATATAAAATAAAAATAAAATAAAAGGCGAACATCAACTGTCAGCGAAAAAAAAATAAAGAAAAGAAAAGAAAAAAACACCGAGTCCGAGCACTGCTCTTAACAAAGTAGTGTGTACCTAAGGACTCATTGTTTAAAAAGACTAAGGATTGAGCGAATAAAGATTCAATAATAATAATAATAAAATATCTAGTTAAGGTATGTAGGTAGAATGGATAGAATTATAGATTATGTCCTAACCTGGAAATGTGTAGGTGTGTATGCAAATATTTCTTTTTCTGTAATGTAATTTCGAAGGTTGTCAAAGAGGAACTAAACAAGCTGTAGTAAGAAGTAGTTGGTTTAGTAAGTTGGAGCTCATAGCTCTCTTTCTCTGGGCTCATTCTCGTGTGGGCAGTTACGTTCCTTGCCCCGCTATAACTTGCTATTGATCTGCTCTTGCGTCGTCAATTTCTTAGCCGATGATGAAAGGAACCGGTTTTCTTTCCGAATACGAGCCAATCAGAACGCCTCACCAATCATTCTTCCGCCAGGGGTCACTTATCTGGCCCGTGCCAATGATGCAAATTCGATGTTTTCATCTGGAGAATCCGATGTTCGTATGAACAATAAGGTTGCATCTAGGTAGGTAGTTGTAACTCTTTTATCTAGTGTAGGTATATTCTATGCAGTAGGTAATGTACTCTATAAAAATATATATAAAACAAAATCCCTTCAACGTTCTTCCTAAATTACACCTAAATAAATAATTCAATTTAAATAGTTACATGTGACATTAATAACCTACCTCACTTCTTTTTTTTCATTTCATTACATACATAACCTACATTGTTGAAGTTGTGGAAGCCAAGATATATATGTAAGATACTTTTTCGACGATGACACAACTACTTAATCTTTGCCAGGGTCTAAAAGACGGCCTCTGCGCACTGGCGAAATGCAGATTTACCAGCATACTTCAAGACTATTGGCTGTCCTAGTGAGATCTAGGTTTAGGTATTAATACGACTTACTTGAATAACGTCATCGTACTTTTCACATCTCCCCAGGTCAGCCAAATCCCTTCTCCTATTGCTAGCATCGTTTGCCTTGTGGAGATTATTCCATGCACGACATTGAGAAAAGAAAAAGAAGAAGAAAGAAAACTCTTTCTGCAATGTAATTTCCGTCGAAGGAGGAAAGGGAGAGGCAGGAAGGCAGGGAGGGATCGAGGAATCATATACGATTCTGATCATTTGCATCTGACAGATCAACTGTTTGCTGGCACTGGCATCCTCCAGTGGGAAGCCTTGGACATTTTGGTTAACCTAGCATACTGCATACTGCATACATACATAGTCTGTCTCCCTTGTTTCCGTCTTCGACCTTGACTATTTGATGATGCCACGCTAAGCACTCTGGCAATCCAATAGTGATAAATTTAGGCCATTGATGTGGGTTGCTGGATCGAGAAGGATCATATACATAATCATACTTTCCCACGTGGGAACACCTCTCTGGACGGCTTAATGGCATTACTTTGTGCGTTTCTCTTTCGTGGGTGGCCTGCTTATTCTGTATGGATGGAATATTACTCCGTGCCTTGCTGCTACTCTGTCCCAACTCCGTGTCTTTCCAGGTACGAGAAGAGGGATAGGAGGGCTTAGGAGGGCTTAGGAATCAGGAACGGAACGCCCAAAACACGCAAAAGGCCAATGTTTGATGCATTGAGTAGTACATACTATACCTCATACCATCGAGGGAGCCGACGGTCCTTCATTGTTGTTATTTCCTCTCTCCCTTTCCCGATCCTTTGGTGTACTTTCATCTCCCATTTCCGGCTTGTGGTGTGCCAATGGCGCCGTAGGGAGGATTCTTCTACCTTTTCGAGTTTTGAGCCTGGCCTCCGTCTGTCTCTCTTACCACACCCCCACACCCCTTAACTTCTCGGTATCACACCTATTTGTGAGTATTATGCCGTGAGCGGTTGCAACCCCAGGGACTTGTCGCTGACTACGTATGCTAACCAGTTGCCAGCCTGCCAGCAGGCCAGCAGCACCTTGAAAAAGGATACATGCTGTGCGGAACACAGCCCGTGGTTTGCTTAGGTATTACCTTGTCCTACTTGTGGCAACAATCATATCCCCGTGGCTGCAAGATGTCCGGACGGCAGCATAGGAAAATTCTCACCCTACCTGAGATAGGTGCGTGAACTGCGTCTTTTAGTCCCCCCCCCCTCGCTCGACGGCAGCTCCATGGTTGCACCGGAGCCTGCGAACCTCAGCCTGACCTGCACAGCTAGACAATGCAGTAGCTGCGGAAGACAAGAACTCAATCAATTTTGGACCTCATTGGTTTGAGGGAGAGTTAACTTTCATGCGCTAGGGCTGACGGTAACTAGTCCCGGTGCCGCCATCACTTGGCGAGTTTAATAGTAAGTGTAGGTTCGATTCCTATGAGCGCTATTGGTATCTTTCTATTAGCTCATCTGGTAGCGCTCATAGTCCACAAGTGTTGCTGTCTCATCGCAAGGTTGAGTGTTCAGTCCCGGGAGTGTCCATTGTCTTCTGTCCGTTTTTAAGTTCTTTGTTCTTATACTTTGGATGCGTGGGCGCACACTTGTGGCTGTGGACTACTTGGCGAGTTTAATAGTAAGTGTAGGTTCGATTCCTATGAGCGCTATTGGTATCTTTCTATTAGCTCATCTCCATCAACATTTAAACGCGGACAAAGTTTTCATCACGGTCGCTCGACCGATCATCACGGATTGTTGCCAGAGTTGTTGTTGGTGCACGCGCCTGCATAAAACAACACCCCCATTGATCGGATGAATAATCCCGTGAAGTTCAGAATATGGGGTATTCTTATGCGATCTTTTGTCTGATGACAGATCTTCGTGGTGCTTCGTCATAATTGCCCGTCCATGTGTGAATCACAGGGTCGGAACCACTTGGAATGGGGATGCTTTTGATAGCGATATTCACCCTATGACGCCTTTCCCGACTTGCCCGAGTCTCATGGTAGGCAATCCGTGGATGGGCGGGTACTCATACATAACCTACACCACTGATATCAACTTTTTTTTCGTGGGTTGCAGGGTTCATAACTTTTTGTCTATGTATCTTATGTATGCGAATAACACAAGATGAACCCCTTGCCACCCACCCCCATATGGAGAGAACTTAACTTACGTAGGTAGTACCAGTGGTAGAACTATACTACACTAGTACAGTACCGGCACGAGGGATACAGCCGATATAGGGGTCTTCTTGGAGGCTTAGGTTACTTGGGTTCCCTAGGTATCTTACCTAAGTACCTACTTAACCTAGCAGTACGGATTACGAAGTACGGAGTAGACCGCTTTTAACGCCCCGATTCCCATCTCGTACCAGCTCGACCGAGCCGCCAAAATTGGTCGAAACACAGCTGGTTTCAAGTTGGAGATCGCGGTCCAACAAACATCCCTGTCAGCTGGACCCCTGACGCCCCTCTCCTTGCACCATTCTACGCTACTGGCTATCTGCCCACGCAGCCACGTAGCTGTAGATAGCCACAGGTAGGTAGTCAGGCGTATTGCAGTGTAGACATATAGATATGCACATGCTTGCACTACGAGATGCCTTTTCACGATACGCACTGGGTAGATTACCTATAACTTTCTTTTCGAACGTTTCTATGAGCCAGAATTGATGAATGACACGGTCCGCATGGCTCCCGCACCACGTCCGATAAGATGGAGGATTATATATAGTTGTACCGTACAATCTATATGTAGTCTTGTTATGTGGTATAGTCATCAATGTTTGCTTTGTCGATCTGTTCTGGACGGAAATGGACAAAGCTGCCCACTTTGCCAACCAAGCATAACCAACCGTAAGGAATTCCCAAGGGGGATCGATGAATGGATGATGGGTGGATGCGATGGATCGACAAGGCCAAGGGAACGGGGGGCAAGGCGTTACTGCTGTTATTTTGTTGTTTTTGTTTATTTGCTCACCAGTGCAGTATACCGAGATAGCTGGGTTAATAACATCTGATACGAAGCCAGCTGGTGGAAAGGCGGAATTCCTGCTTATGGTGACGAAGGACCGACGAGATATGCCATAGCCTATATATGTATGTATATGTAGGTATACATATATATAATGTGTAATGCTACTACTAATAAGTACTAATAATTAATACGATAGGCTGGACAGGGTGCGGAGGTTTGCATTCGTTCAGAACCCTGCGATATCTCGTAGTGTACATACATTAAGCTGGTAGGGATCTGCTCGTATGGTAACACAGACTTCTCTCTTTCTTAGGTCATCTTATCCGTTCCGTAAGAAAAAAAGTTGTCATTGCCGAAAGAAGTTCTTTTTTCGTTCTTCTTCTTTTCTCTTAAGCATGAGCACTAGCACGAGCTTGAGGGAAATACTCTAGTTGTACATTAGGAATAGAGAGACAGAGAGACATAAGGGTCACATTGATCGACCAAGATCTCCAAGGTTCAGAGCGGACCCACTTTGCAAAGCTAGTCAATCGGTCGGTCAAGCTACGGCAAAGGAAGGAAGGAAGGAAAGAGAGTTGAAAAAGTCGTTTCTAGTTGTACTCGCACTCGCACGCTAGCGTAGCAGCAGGCAAAGTGAGCGACCAGGGCCCCACTTGACGAGTTTCACACCAGCTGCCGCCGTAATGCTTATGACCAGGATGATGAGCCAATGGACATGCGTAGAAACAAAGGAAGTACCTGCACCTCGGATGCACTAAAGGCCCCCGAAGGCCCCCTAAATTCAACTCAAAGCAGGCTAGAGATGTGCTAAGAGTCCCTCAATCCCTCTACTCGGTAGCTGAGCTTTTATAGTTATAGTGTACTCGAGGTACATCGACTAAGCCGCAGCGTGGGTACAGAGGTAGGGTACAGAGGTAGGGCCGCGCTTCCTGCAACACATGCAACCCGACTTAGCTCTTTTTTTTTTCTTCCATTCACTTACTTGGCATCCCTCCCACATCATCCCAAGGTAGCCTCACTTCTTTTTCATTCATTGATACTTCGTACCAAACACGACAAATACCATAGTACCCAATTCGAGGTCCGAACCAACTTTTTTTTTTTTTCCTATTGTTCTTTCTATTTTCCCCCTCTCCATTCAATCCTACACCTTTTTTTATTTTATCCCTGCTGAATTGTTATTTTCTTACTTCCCCAAGAATAATACCTCGTGGCCCTTTAACCCCCCCTCCCCTCCTGGGATGTTTGCATTTTCTCTCTCTCTTTTCTTTTTTTAAACCTTCGTCTGACAGATACACTAAAGAGCTAGTCAGAAATCTTTTCCTTCTATACTCTGCATAAATTCAACGTTGAGGAAGGACGTCAACCCTATTTCTTTCACTGCAGGGTCTGAACCCAAAATAGGTCCCAGGTCCCCTCGCTGCAGTGAATTAATTAAATTACCTTTCTAGGTTGAACTCAACTGCTCACTTCTCACGAACTCGTGCCTGGGCAATTCTTAGCATCTGGTTTCAACTTCACTCTCGTCAGCCCACCTAGTCTACGCGGCCGACGCCATTTGAAACCACCAAGGTAGTTTGTGTCCGTCACTTCCAATCTACGCCAAGCCAAATCGGTTGACTTTGCGCATCGTCGGGTTTTATTTTAGCCACTTGCGCCCATCGTCTCACTCGGTTCCTCCACTACTACCACTACCACGCGCTTTGTTCCGCCCCGCGAGAAAGAAAAGTTGCCAATAAAGAAAAGATCCCCCCCCCCCACGGGTACCTATCTGTATCTCACTTACCTTCTTACGGCTACCCGCCCTGAACTCTTCATTCATGTCGTCTTGACTTACACCCACCACCGTTTACAATGGCGATGTTAGCTTCTAAGTCGTCGTTTCCGGCTTCTTTGGCCTCCTCCGGTTCAACCCTTGTTTCCAACACGCCCTCTAACATGCCGCCGACGAGAAGAGCTATAGCTGTGCAGGCTTCGGGCCAGCCTTACTCGAGCCCCACCGAATCTGAGTTCTCTGACGTTGACGGTCCCGATGCAGTTAAGAACTGGACCGAGGACCAGGTCTGTGAATACTTGCGGAGCGTCAAGTGCGGCGAGTACGAGAAGCTCTTCCGCAAGAACAACATCAACGGAGAGAATCTCCTTGAGATGGATAAGGACGTTCTCAAGGAGATGGGTATCGACAAAGTTGGCGACCGTGTGCGATTGTTCCTCGGAATCAAGAAACTCCGCACTAAGGCCTATGCCAACCAGAAGCGTCGCAATCGCGTAAGTACTATAGCAAGTCCACGAGTGCTTCCTCTGACGAGCTGTTCTCAGGATTCCTTTGCTGGTCTCGAGCAGTACACCTCTTCGACCGGCTCGCCCAGACCCATCAACTCTAGTAACCGAGCCCTACCGACCCCCTCTGCGAATAAGAGATATTCTAGGGCTGATATTCCGAGCCTCGGAGTGACCTCCATGATGGACTCGCGCCCCAACTCGCCCCTCCACAGCGCCGATATCCGAACCGCAAGACAGCAACGTTACCCCCAGAACCAGCCGTATATGAGCAGCGCGACGCCAAACTCGACCAGTCGCGGGCCTGGGTCTCCTCCCGAGCCCCTTGTGCCCAGCCGTCTGGTAATGACCCACACGAGAAATAACTCGAGTCAGGATGGTTCGCTGATGGCAGCACTCCCACAGGGTCAAGAAGTCATCCGCGTTATTTCCACGGGCGGTATTACCAAGGTTGTCAAGATTGCAGATTGCCAGAATTGCGAAGAAGTAATGCGCGTGACCCTCCGTAAATTCGCCCTACGTGAAGACCACGACCGGAACTATTGTTTCTGGGTCCTGGCCGGTGTCGAACCCGATCCCAAGCAATGCCGCCGTCTTGGCGACACCGAGTTATGGCGTATTATCAAGGATCAGAAACGCCCCGAGAGAAATCGTCTAATTCTCCGAAGAGTGCCCTCCGGCGAGCCTGGAGAGTCGGAATTGCAGAGAGCTGCTGCCATTGCCATGGAGGAAGCGCAGCAAAACCACGCCCGTGCCCTCGAGAACGTACAGGACAAGAGAAGTCAGCTAAAGGTGCAGAAACTGCTAGGGGAGAGCTGGAACGAAGGTCTCCAACAGCCCCTATCACCCATATCCTTCCAAGATCGTGAGCGAAATCTGCATAATGCTGCCAGAGACTTAGAGCGACCGGCACCTAGCGATGATAGATCCGTCCCTAGACGAAAGGGTATCCTCAGACAGTTCGGTGGACTCAGACCTCCTAGCGAGTTGATCACCTCTGATCTCACATCCTACTTCCCGGATCATCCACGAGAGGATATCGACCGAACCGCTCGACTATCCATGCGTCGGTCGACACGGCTGAGCAAGGTTAATAGCCGATTGAGTGTTGCGAGCAACCTGAGCTTTGCTTCTAGCATTCAGGATGCACCGCCTATCCCAACAATTGCCGACACCTGGTTGAACAACGGGCAGCTTGCTAAGATCAAGCCTCGCGATATGCAGGGCCGTCTGCCACACTCATACCGGGATTCCGTTGCGTCATCAGTTCTAGATACGCTACGCGAGGAATCTCCTCTTGAGCCTAACCGCAAATCCTATGTCTCTTTTGCAGACAGTGGATCCGATACGAATCCAGTTAGCATCACCGATCCTGACGGCAACGTTGTGCGACACAGCTACTTTGATGAGACGAGCACGCAGGGGTCTGGATCTGTAAAGGAGCTCACTCAGGCCCTGAGCGAAGACGGGGAGGACGCAGACGAGGAGCTAGAAAGCTTCCTTGCTGGCGAGTCTTGGGACGACAACAAATGGATGAAGGGTGCCTTGATTGGTCAGGGTTCCTTCGGTTGCGTCTATCTTGCTCTTCATGCCGTGACTGGGGAGCTTCTTGCTGTTAAGCAGGTAGAGTCCCCGTCACCAGGGGCTAACAGCCAGATCGATGCTCGCAAGAAGAGCATGATCGAAGCCCTCAAGCGGGAAATTGGTCTGCTTCGAGATCTACGCCACGCAAATATTGTGCAGTATCTAGGTTGCAGCTCTTCGTCCGAGTATCTTAACATTTTCCTCGAGTATGTCCCTGGTGGCTCCGTTCAAACCATGCTCAACTCCTACGGTGCCCTCCCCGAGCCTCTGGTTCGCAGCTTTGTTAGACAGATTCTCAATGGTCTGTCATACCTACATAATATGGATATTATTCACCGCGATATCAAGGGTGCCAACATTCTCGTCGATAACAAGGGTACTATCAAGATATCTGATTTCGGAATCAGCAAGAAACTCGAGGCGTCTAATATCCTCAGCGGTGCGAACAACAACAAACATCGCCCCTCTCTTCAAGGTTCCGTTTTCTGGATGGCACCTGAGGTTGTCAAGCAGACTTCTTATACCCGGAAGGCCGACATATGGTCTCTTGGTTGTCTAGTTGTCGAGATGATGACGGGAACGCACCCATTTCCAGACTGCAGTCAGCTGCAAGCCATCTTCAAGATTGGTGGTGGCAAGGCCGCTCCCACCATCCCAGACAGTGCCAGTCCTGAGGCTGTGGAGTTCTTGAGCAAAACATTCGAGATTGATCACAATCTGCGGCCAAGCGCGGACGATCTCATGTTGAGCCCGTTCTTAACTCCCATCACCTAGGAAGTCGATTTACCTCATTTTGCCATGGCTTGGAACCGAATGGTTGTCAAGCTATGCTCTGACTGGCAAATTCAACCGGATGGAAAGAAGCCCAACACCAAGTCTTCTATATACCCTTTGTCTAAGGACACTGGCTCGCTACGTCACCAAGACGCCAGCAAACCCAACATAGTCTCCCAAGATCGCGTCGCCAAACTGCCACAGGCTTTGGCGCTGGCATAAGGCCTGCATAGTCTTCATCTTAGAGGCCTGATTTTTCTCTGAAATTTCTATAACGCAGGAGGACTTAAAAGGGAGCTTCTTTTTCTCTATACTCTGGGAGTTTATATTTCTGTTTAGCTCGCAAACTTGCATGCAAGGACCCTACCAATTCGGCCATTTTTCAGTCAATTTGATATTCCTGTTTCATCCATTTTATCTCTTTCTTCCCGTTTCGCAGCAGCAAATTGCGCGCAGGAGGGGGTATCTGTTTTTTTCTATTCCTTCGTTGGAGATGAGAGAAGATTTGGACGGACAACAACGCATCAAGGTTATCATTTGCATAACATGGACAATAAGGAACGGATTTTTTTCTTCTTTGCTGAAGCGATGTAATTTTTTGTAATGAATTTTAGTCACGAAAGAACGAACCAAAGCGTCATGATTTTCACTATTCAGGGGGAGAGGGAATAAGGGATCAGGTTGGCAGGTCGGTCCCGCTTATAGGGAGGAGAGAGGTCAAGGGGGAAGGGAAGAAGGATGGATTTTTCGTCGTTGTTCATCTCTCTCTTCAATTTTACGAGCTCACTCGACCTGGCCTGAATCTGAATCCGATCGTTACGGGAGATTCCTTATGCAAAGAAGGAAAGGGGAGTAGTAGCAGTAGTAGAGAGAAAGGAGAGTTCCTAGATAAGATGCAAATCTTAAGATGATAAAAAACTTACCCAAGATGCTGGTTTGATTCTTTGCTTTCCGTGATTACATTAGTCTATGCTGCTCTAACGCATCTATATGAAGATTGTAGCTTGGTTATTTTTCTGTTTTATTTATTTATTTAACAGGTATAAGCAGTATTTTGTAGTAGTATTTTGTTGATGTTAGTACATGAGCCAGCCCACACATTTTCTTACAAGTTAAAGTACTACTACCTAGGTCAGGTAGGTAAGGTATCTTGATCTAGTAATTGGGAGAGTATCCGTCAACACGAATCCTCGGGGGTCGCATCCTGCGTCTATTGCAGCGACTGCAGAGGAGACGCCGCGCGATCGCCACTCGTCTCGACGACGCCCCTCACGCACAGGGTGCCGTACAGGTTCTCGATCCAGACATCCCATATCTCGAGCTTATTGGTGGGGTGCTCGGGCAGCGGGGCGTCCCAGTTCCATTCCTCTTCCTTTTCCTCTTCCCCTTCTTCTTCTTCCTTCCCCGTCCCCGGCGGCGGCTTGCGCTTCTGCCGGCGCACGCAGATCTTCATGCGCTCGTCGACGTAGAGCGGCGCGAGGTGCCGGTACGTCATGTTGGCGACGCGCTTGCGGGCGCCGACGATGGCGAGGATCAGGGTCACGGATAGGGGCCCGTGGACGAGCAGGTTGCGGTGCCCTTCCGTCTTGAGGGTCCGCTCCCGGTCCAGGTGCAGGTGATGCGCGTTGTGGGAGAGCGCGCTGTACTGGAAGAGCAGGGTTTGCGTGGGGGTTATGGTTACGGTGAAGGTGGGTGGTTTTATTCCTGGGGGAAGTGAAGAGTGAAGTCAGCTTTTTTCTTTCCTTTTCTTTTGCGACTTTAAAGAGGGGGGATGAAAGGGAATGAGAGAGAGGATAGGAAAGGGGATGATAAACGCACTCAAAGTCTGCCCACTCCTATGGTCGGCCACGGCCCTCGTGCGCTCTTCCTCGAGGGCCTCCTCGGCGGACTGGCCGCGCATGAAGACCAGCCGCCGCCGCTCGACGATGGGCTTCCTCTCGCCGCGGGGGCGCCACTGGCGCAGGAACGACGACCCGTCGTGGTATTCGCGCACGATCTCCACGAAGATCTTCTCGCGCCCGGGCAGCCCCAAGGCGGTCACCGACTCGATGTGCTCGGCGCACACGGCGGGGCCGCCCCGCAGCCGCAGCATGTTGCCGTCGAGGTTGCTCAGCGCGCCGCCGGCCCACAGCCGCCGCGTCCAGGGGCCGCCCGGGCTCGGGAACGGGTCCGTCCCGTCGGGGCAGAGCGCGTTGGCCGCCAGCTGCAGCGGGAAGTACACAAAGTGGTGCCCCGGGGGCAGGCGGTAGCTGTCCTCGGGCCCCTTGCCCAGGAACCAGGCTGCGATGTCGACGTCGTTCTGCGACAAGGGCTCGTCCAGGTCGGTGGTGTCGCGGCTGCCGTCGGGCAGGCGGAAGTGCGAGAACTGGTACCGCTTCGGGATGACGCCGGCCAGGGCGAGGTTCAGAAGATGCGAGTTCGTCGGGTGCATGACGTCCCAGGTCATGCGCGGTACGCGGGAGATCAGCTTGCGCCTCAGGGCCTCGATGTCGACGGCGGCGGGGTCGGGGAAGGGGGGCACGTCCTCGTCATAGTAGGTGTTGGTGGAGTAATAGCTGCGGAGACGGCATGATGCTGCTACGCGATAGCATTTTGGTGGTGATAGGGGTATTCTAGAGAGGGATCGTATTATCATATTGTCGTCGTCATGTCCATTGGAGTTGGCTTGTCTTCTTATAAGAACACCCCTAAAGTAGGCCCGGTAGATATGACCTAGCATAGATAATGTTCACTATATGCCCCCCACCTAAAATAAGAAAAAAGTAGGTTGTTATCATTATCGATAAAGCTCTACAGGAAGAGGAAGCAGATAAAGGTGCCCCACTGCACTAACCTGCCTAACTCCTTAAGTGAACACAAGCACTGAGCAGCGAGTTACACAACAGTAGCAGGCAGCTATCATGTTCCTTATCTACTTATCTAGGTTAGTCTATCTTTTTTTTTTCGCGTCATCATGATGAATTTTTATTTTTATTTTTTTATTTTATCTAGCTTCAATTAACGCGGGTTGCAGGCAGGTGCAGGCGCATTTTTGCAGAAAAGCGCGTCGATGTCACGTTGAACCAGTCAAAATATCGAGCTCGACTTTTCTTTTTTGGGATCTCCCCTTGTACACACGCCTGGCCATACCTGCCTGCACACCACACGCCTGCCTGGCCTATGAATCCACATCGCATTCTCCATGCAACCAGGGACCGGCCTAGACACACTGGGCTCCTTCTTAAGAGGAACCTGAAGAACCATACATTATCATTGTTATCACCATCACCTTTATTTTCATTCCCACTTCCACTTCGACTTCCACTTTCACTTTCACTTTCACTCTCACTCCCACTCTTACCTTTACTACATTATTCACCTCTTCGTCTCTTTCATGTCCCGTCCACTCCCTCTTTGACTTTAACTTCAACTCCAACTTCAACTTTGAACTACCACCTGAGTACTCTCAAAATGGCACCTAAACAAGCTACCCTGGGGTACGTAAAGCCGTCGCAGACCACCTTAGGGTTGGTAGAGGCCCCTTTTCCCGCTTCAATTGATAAGATGGTCCCTATCCTAAGATGTTCGCTGACCTGACATGATCCTATAGAAAGTTCTTCGGCCAACCCAATGGCTCCAAACCCGCACCCACACAGCAATCCAAGCTCTCCTTCAGCACCAAGTCCTCCAAGAAGACGAAGAAAGAAGAGCCCGAAGCTAGTACGACGAAGGTAAAAGAGGAGGCTAGTGAAGGAGAGGAGAGCGAAGAGCCCGTAAAAGGTCAGGAACTAATACCATAATGCTATCTTGTCATGTCTTGTCTACCGCTCCATGTGCCTCCCTGCTAATCTTTGCTACACAATCTAGAAACCAAGAAGCGCACGCGATCTAGCCAATCCCCTAATGCCAAGGCTAAAAAATCACCAACTAAGGTCAAGGTCGAGAAGTCTGAGGAGAAGAAGCCTATAAAGAATAAGAAGGAAGTAGAAGAAAAAGAAGAAAAAGAAGAAGAGAAGGGGGAGGAGAGTGAGGAGGAAGCGCCCGTCACGAAGCGACCGAGAAGAAACCGCAAACGTATTGAAGATGAAGAGGACGAAGCAGAGGACCAGGTCATGGCCGATGCCGAACCAGAAACCCCTAAGAAAAAGAAGCGAGCTACCAAAAACTCTCCAAAGAAAGCTGCCGCCACACCTTCACCTAAAAAGAGAAAGTCTCCAAAACCCAAGGAAGAGGAGGAGATCAAGGAAAAGGGGTCTGCCTCCGAGTCAGCATCAGATGTAGAAGAGGCCGAGTCCGACGATGGCAAGTCTACAGCGGCTGCTAAAAAGGCGAGCGAGAAGATCCTAAAGTCCCAGCTAAAGGACCCCTATCCCGATTGGAAAGCTGGAACTCCCGTACCCTATGCAGCGCTATGCACTACCTTTTCGCTAGTAGAACTCACCACTAAGCGGCTTGTGATAACCGAGTACTGCACCGTGTTTCTCCGACAAGTACTCCGCCTCACCCCTGACGACTTTCTCCCAACCGTCCTTTTGATGATCAACAAACTAGCCCCTGACTTTGCTGGCATCGAACTTGGCATCGGCGAGTCTCTAATCATGAAGGCTATAGGAGAATCAACTGGACGTAGTCTGCAGACCATCAAATCCGATCAGAAGGAGATTGGTGACCTGGGTCTTGTTGCTATCAAGAGTCGATCCACCCAACCTACCATGTTCAAGCCCAAGCCTCTAACCGTGAGGGGTGTTCACAAAGGTCTTATGGATATCGCCACCCTTTCAGGGAATGGGGCACAGGGTAGGAAGGTTGACGGGATCAAGAAGCTTCTTTCTGCTGCCGATGCTCATTCGACCGGCAAGGTCGACATCACCAAAGACAAGGGTGGCCCAAGTGAGGCCAAGTATATCATCCGATTCCTTGAAGGCAAGCTTCGGCTTGGATTGGCAGAGAGAACAGTGCTTGTCTCCATAGCACAGGCCATGGTTTTCCACGAGGCAGAACAAAAGGGTAAAACCCCAAGCACCACGGAAGTTGAGCAGGGCGCGGCTCTTTTGAAATCAGTATACAGGTATGTCAATATCTTTAACATGACTGAGCCAGGTCAGGATGCTAACAAGCAGCAGCGAATTACCCAGTTGGGACGTTATCATTCCAGCCATGGTCAAGAACGGGATAATGAACTTAAAGGAAACCTGCAAACTTCGCCCAGGGGTTCCCCTCAAACCTATGTTGGCAAAACCAACCAAGGCAATCACCGAGGTTCTCGATCGATTTGAAAATCAAACTTTCACTTGCGAGTACAAGTATGATGGCGAGCGAGCACAGATCCATTATGTTGCCAAAGACCGCTCCGAAGACTATATTGAGGCTCTACCCAGTGCCACCACAGAGGCCGCTGAAGGCGTTGCATCTATCTTTTCAAGAAACTCCGAAGACTTGTCCAAGAAATATCCAGATGTCCTAGCCAAGCTTCATACGTGGGTTAAAGATGGCACCAAGAGTTTCGTGCTGGACTGCGAGACCGTGGCCTGGGATGTTGCGGAAAAGAAGGTCTTGCCATTCCAGCAACTCATGACCAGGAAGAGGAAGGAAACCAAGATTGAAGATGTCAAAATCAAGGTTTGCGTTTTCGCCTTCGATCTTCTCTTTTACAACGGTGAGGCTATTGTTAAGAAGTCACTGCGGGAACGCCGCGAATTACTATACCAGGCTTTCAACCCGGTTGAGGGCGAGTTTTCTTTTGCCACGCACATGGATGGCCAGGAACTCGAGGAGATTCAGACCTTCCTAGAAGAGAGTGTCAAGGCGTCGTGTGAAGGTTTGATGGTGAAGATGCTGGACGGAGCAGAGAGTGGGTACGAGCCCAGTATGCGCAGTAGAAACTGGCTCAAGGTAAGAATATCACCCTCATGCAGTTTTCCTCTTCCTCCCTTTATTGAGATCCATTAGCTAACTGCAAAAAAAATAGATCAAGAAGGACTACCTCGCGGGTCTAGGTGACTCGCTCGACCTAGTCGTCCTGGGCGCCTATCACGGCAAAGGCAAGCGTACATCGGTGTATGGGGCCTTCCTGCTAGCATGCTACAACCCAGCATCAGACACGTACGAAACGGTTTGCAACATCGGAACGGGTTTCTCGGAGCAGGTGCTCGAGGAGCTGCACGCGCAACTCTCGGCCATCGTCATCGACCAGCCCAAGCCCTTCTACTCCCATACGTCGGTAAATCAGTACCAGCCCGACGTCTGGTTCGAGCCCCGCTATGTGTGGGAGGTACGCACCGCCGACCTTACCCTGAGCCCGCGCTACAAGGCCGCGTGTAAGGAGGGGGTCGACCCCGCAGGCCAGAAGGGCATCAGCCTGCGGTTCCCGCGATTTATCAAGATCCGCGATGACAAGAAGCCGGACGAGGCGACGTCGAGCAGGCAGGTAGCCGAAATGTACAGAAAGCAGGAGAGCGTCGCAAAGAATAAGGGGCCTTCGGTCGATGATGATTTCGAGTACTAAGCCGGAAGTCTCGAGAGATTATAAAACTATCTTACCTTACCTTACCTACTTCCTTGCTTTTGAGGATCGCTATTATGCACTAGTAATGGGTTTACAATCACCTTTCTAAAAAAAGGACTTGGGATGGAACTTTATGACACGTTAAATGCGCATCATGTAAATAACCTACGTTAAAGGGAGGGAAGAAAAGAGGAGAGAATTGAAGGGGGAAGGGATAAACCTATATATCTTGAGGAGAGGCTTCGATCTTGTCATGCCAATAACCTACCTAACTAAGGGTTTATATTATGCATCACCTAGGCATTTCCTGAAAAGGAGGATTGGGGGTGCATCGCAGCAACACAACACGACTCAGACACGAAAAGAAAAGATAATGAGCGAAGAGAAATTAAAGAATTTAGTAAGGCTTGATGTTTAAGTTGAATGCTCGACGCGAGGTGAAGGGGATAGGGGGGCCAGACTTTTTTGGCAGGATAAGGTAGTGATCGATGGTATACTGTGTTGGTTAATACCATGATGTGTAACTATATACATGTACGCTGATAATAGCAAGTCGGGTTTCAATTTACGTATCACCTTGGAATAGAACGCCCCGGGGAGAAGAGCTGGATGGATGGATGAAATAAAATAAAGACTTACTTGCTGCCTCTGCGTCCTCCCATTTCAGGTCAATTGACTGACGTAGATTGGATACCCACCCCCCATCCTCGGGCCTTGGTCATTGTTATCACTTTCTACTTGGGAGAGGGTCGGGATATAAAATAGATCATTCTTCCTACCTAGTCTAAGATGTCAAATACGAAGTAGCTAGCAGTGTCATATCTATTTCAGAGATCAGAGAATAAAAGCAAACCAATATATATATATATATATATCTCAAGACACAAGAATAAATACGTAAGTAAAATGTTTATTTTATATTTTGTGTTAATTGTGAATATAAAAGGGGTATTCCTTTTTCTTCGATTCATCACTGTTTAACTCTCCTATCGCTCTCTCTCGCCCACTTCCTCCATCTTGATAAAAACACATCAAAACCACCAAATGCTAACTTTCTTCTTTTTTAAACAATAAGCAAATATGCAAAAAGACAATCATGTCATGCGCTCCCAAGAATCCTCGAGTACCCTTCTCTCCCCTCTCTTTTCTCTCCGTGCAATCATCTATACCGTGGGGCATTGCGCTCTCCATGCTAAAAAAGGCGATAAAATTGTTCAAAAAGAAAAAACAACAAAATCCGCTATCCTCCTAGTAGGTACTAACTCGTACTCCCATGGCGCCCAAATGATGTAATGGTGGTGGTGGTGGTGGTGGTGGTGGTGATGGTGATGGTAGTGTGGTGGTATATATCATCCCGATACCCCTATATCCTCTGCATACCCTCTTTTGTCCCTGGAATATAACGCCGTGCAATGCTGATGGTTTAAATGAAGAAGCAAGAAATAATATGCAGAAAAAGATTCGCTGAGTCGCTCGTATTTTTTCCTAAATGGGTCCCGCCGGCATATGTATAGGATTAAAGTAAAGTCATATTTCATATCATGATTGTTTTGGGGGGTAATGGTCGTCTTATATCATCGTAATGAATGTCGAGGCACCGGCGGCGGCAAACAAGGCCCATAGAGCGGAAACCGATACAACTGCTTGTACCGAGAGCGCGCTCGAGTCGTTTCCTAACCCGGCGTTACCATTGCCGCTACTCGTGGCGACACCCTCGGTGGCCTGGACCGAGTTAGATACAAAAGTAGCACCTGGAACTGCGGCACCGCTGGCAATTTCCTGGACATTCGTCTGGGTAGCGTTGAAGTTCGTCTGTGCGAGCGAAATCTGGTTGTTGTCTAGGTCATATACCACATATGCAGACCGTAGGAAAGTATCTCCGAGGACGTTCGTTCCTGAGCCAGCGGGCGCGATGCCGAATAAACAAGCGGTGACACCGTTGGAGAAGGTAGGTCGCTGGCCGCTTGTTGTAACAAGGTCCAGAACCAATTCGTTCATATCGACTGAGATCACGGGGTCAGAGAAGGTGAAGCTTAGAGTCGTGGTGTTATCCGCCAAGGAGCATGGCACGTAAGCAGCGCCGTCGCTCTCAACATATTGGGCGTCAACTTGTTCATAAATGCTCTCAGCTATCGTATCAGGTAGATACGTAAGTGACGAACCTGAATCCAAAAGGACAGCAAGGGCTTGGTTCGAGGCAATCTCAGTATCCCCGATGTGTAGTGCCGTCAACGTAATCAGAAACTCGGAATATACACCACCGTCTGCTTGGATCGGGAGCGTCATCAGGGTGCCAGTGTACTGTTCCGTGTCGACTCCTCCAAAGAGAATGCTGCCGGTATTCGCGTCCAAGTCGTTTAGCCACAAGCTGTAAGCGTTTCTTTGGATCGCGCCTGTAGAGACCATTCTCATCGGTAGGTTTTCGTATGCTTCCAACCCAGCCCTCCCTACTTGTACTTCGTTGACCGCGTATCCAATGCCGAGAATACCCTGTCCAGATGTGCTCTCATAGCCAATACCAAACTGCAATCGGTCAATTGTCGATCCTCCGATCGTTATCGTGTCCGATACATAGTCTCCACTCGCGCCCGAGCCATCGACGTAAGAAATGTTAAACCAGCTCCCGACATACTCGTAAGTAGAGGAATCGTTCGCCGTATATGTGCCAGCAAAGGAGCAGGGCTGGGACCTCGAAGAACAGAGATCCGAATCAGGCGTGTTCACCCAAAGGTCGCTGCTGCCGGTATCTAGATGCATTCGTATAGACTGTGCCGGGGTACCTATTGTGCCATTTACGAAATAGAGGGTTTCCTGTTATTTAGAGTCAGCGACTAGCCCGTGGTCCCTTGGTAGTGCCGACCAACCTCGTTGTCTAAACTCGCTCGGACAGTGTCTCTACGTCGTAATCGGTCCCGTTGTACTGGATTTGGGACGGCTTTCCTCTGCGTTGAGAGGTTCACAACCTTTGGCTGTGCTACATCGTTCTGTAAATTCCGTGCCTCCACCGATACGGAAGATATTATGCTGGCCACTAGGGCGAAAGCTGCTGCCGACCTCATGTTGAATCGTGTATACCTATTCGTTGTAACCGAAAACCGAAAAAAAGAAAGCCCGCTGGATCCTTACGTCCCGCCTAGTGACCCTATATATGAACCGCAACACACGATGTGCTATAAGACGAACATGGAGATGGGCGGGTATCGATTACTTTTAGCGTATTTTTGTTATATGTATGCCACGCAATGTCAGTGGGCGGAGGCGAAGCAATTATCCAAACCGGTGGAACAGCTTCGTCATTCATGCGCGGCCTCCTCGGGGACGTAAGATTTAAGGCGGAAGTCAAACGACAAGAAGACGATAAGAAGACCGAAAGTGCGAGAATAAGGCTTAAGGGTCAAAAACAAAAAGCCCTATCTGTTTTAAGAGATCCGGAGTTCGCTTCAGTGAAGTGCGTTCACATCCGTGAGGGCATCCTTGCAAGGCTGAGGAGGGCAGAAACAGTTGCCAAGTACGGGCCGTGATCGAGGTGAGCCATAGGAGGTTCGCCAAGGTACTTGGTAGTCTCATACATTTTGCTCGGCACAAGAGTGAGATGTCATGTACCTTCACTGCCCAGATCCCGAATCACCTAACCTACCCAGTATGAGATGCTCTGTTCGACTCGCCCATGTCTGGAGGAGAGGATGACGATCACAGCTTATGCAAGAGCAAGGGTAGCAAGGGTGAGGGTCGGGAATTCCCCCAGGTATGGTGGGCTTAGCGTAAACTGACGCGCGGCCCTCCCACGTCGACCACTCAGGGTCCTAGCCGCAACCCAATCAAGCAATAGTACAGCTGCGATAGTGTAGAAAGGAGAAAACAGCTTTCGTGAGATGACTGAGCAAACCTTTCAACATGCAGTAGTCGGGAATATGCCATCACATGCTTCCCCCTCTTGAAGACCGAGGAAGGCCTACTAGACAGCCGCATGATGATGACAGAAAGTCACGCCGAGCAGGTAGGTTAGCGATGGTGTTGGCAGCGTTGGCGGTGATGGGTTATCGAGGGGCCAAGCAGAGGTTGCAATCGGTGGGCCCCTTTTCTGACACGTTGGACTGTGTCAGGCGAATAGTGAGAAATGCAAATGTGAAGAAACAAGGCGATCAGACAGTTTGGCCGCAACCCCTGAGCGCCGAACATGCAGGGAGGATCTCCGCCGTCTGAAGTGCCAATTGGTTCGCCAAAGGGTTAAAAAGGGGAGGGAAACCATAGGAAAGTAACATAAAAAGGGAAAAAAGAAAAAAAAAATAGATCAAAAAGATAATAATAGGTTGAAGATGTTCGTCCCTGTAAATTCCCGCCAAATCGATCACGCACCCACGCTCTCTCTCCAACTTCTGAAGGAGCATCAAAGTAAACGCTCGGATGTGCTTCGAACATTCTCTCCGTCACCCGAAATAGAACAAAACCTTCATTCCTAGCCTAACCCACGGGATTTTCCCATGTATACTCCGTATGCCGTAGCTACTACCTACGTAAGTGTGGTGTTGCGTTGTGTCGTGCCAAGGTGAGGAGGAATGAACATCACTTGATGAGCCTCATCACCTTCCCTCCTTCGGTTTGCCGAGAACTCGGCGCTCTTCTTCCCAAGACCGCTCAAGAAAAAAAAGAGACGAACTCTGCATCATAGCGGCCGAGCACCGAGAAGTCGGCAACGGTTATAACGGCAACGATAACAGCGACACCAGTAGTAAGTACAGAATAGAAGCTGTATTAGTGACATGTGATATGATCTTATAACCTACGCGGATGACGGGGCTCGGATGGCCGCGTAATCGAAGGAATATTGTTGCCCAGGTTAGTCGAAGAGCTGAGCAAATATCTTTCCAGAGAGTTCTTCACATAATAGGTCAAATTTCAAGGGGCATAAGAGCGAAGAGCAAAAAAAAAAAAAAAAAAAAAAGACAAGACGGGAGAGAGGGGGGGATAGCTACACTTTACCTCCCTAGGTATAGGTATCCACTCCAGATGAGCACGTAATATGGGATTTTCGATCTATGTATGCATTCTATTCTTACATCTCTAATGGTTCGTTGGCCCGAGCTTTGTGGGAAAAAAAGAATGAAAGAAGAAGAAAAAGAGTGAGAGAGAGAAGTGGAACATTGAAAGCATATCTCAAATTCGAAACAGCCCATCTAGATTAACCCAATCCTTTAAAACCTGAAGGTACCATCGGTGAAACGTGAAGGGAACATGGTTACATATCCGAACAAGGTTTGGCGCTAAAAGAAGCTGGCAGCTTGACAAAAA
The DNA here is from genome assembly GCA_022578605.1 of Camillea tinctor. Classification (NCBI taxonomy): domain Eukaryota; kingdom Fungi; phylum Ascomycota; class Sordariomycetes; order Xylariales; family Graphostromataceae; genus Camillea; species Camillea tinctor. Next base: position 404,062 of record MU394081.1, on the reverse strand, counting down.
CGTACCGGTACGTACTACTTCACTTGATTTCTAAAACGAGGCTAAGAAAGAGTATAAATTTAAAAATACCCCTGGCCAATAAGACCTTCATATTCATTCATACTCGTTCATTTGCAGGCAAGTAAAAATATAGTTGTAGGTCATATCTACCTACCTAGTAGTAGGTAGGATTTCCCTAGGTAGGAATTGCAAATTCAGGTACATACCCATTATGGACTATGTATCAATCGAAAACTGCTACCTCTTTCCGTCTTCACCCTCTTCCGCTCTAGGAACTGCAAGTGTCTTGAACAGGAAATCACCAGAACCACCCCAAAAAGGCATCTCCCCTCTAAGCACCTCTTCCGGGCCAAGCCTACGCGTAGTCATCTTCTTTTTTTTACATAAGTCACGCAGCTTACTTACCTACATACATACATACCTAACCTCCCTACGCCATCCTCGGGATACTCCCTTCTACACTTTACCTAGGCACTCTTGATTTAAACGAGGTCCGGCTGTGTAACACCAGAAGAGTCACGAGCTCCAGTTGATTAGTTAACTAGCCGGTGGGAGGGGGGAGGGGGGGTCATCCAGTTAAAATTTCTCAAACCTTTTCTTCTCCGAGGTCAAAGCGGAAGAGCTTGGATCGGATTGGGTTGGGGTTGAGGTCGGTATGGTAGTGCTATAATTAATTGTTTTTCTTATGTGTGACATGACGCTAGCCTTTTTTTTTTCTCTTCTTTTTCTTTGATGAGAAGGTAATTTCATAACGGGATGAGGGGGGACGGATGCAAGAGACGTCGTAGGCAAGTGGGGGACCCGGGGAGGGGAGAAAAAAAAGAATGCAATCAGACAAGCGAGATTTCCGAACATGAGCGGGTTTTCCGTGGTGGCAGAACAAGGTGATGGCTTCGTCATCTTGTCATCTCTCATAATTCGAATCGGTTGCTCCCTTTTTTTTAACTCTTGTTCCTCTGCGATACCGATCTCAGTTATACGAGTTCTCCCCTTTCTAGGCAGGTATCTATAGGAATACGAATGCCTAGCAGCCCAGGTATGCAACCTATGTAGGTCGTAATCACAGTGGACTCCCTCCCAGATATCAATAGTATATAGCTCGTAAGGTCGAGACCGAGACACTAGCTTTAGGTAGCTAACTACTCAAGCAGCTTACCTACATCCTATAGCTACCCGTCATGGACGAATATAGCGCCGAACGCTAGTAATCACAAAGTCCCGAATCCACTGCCGGGACTCACTTATAGACTTAGCCACCACTTACTACCTATGTATGAGGATAGCTTCATTCCATTGTCTATAGGTATATCTTTTTGTTCACCGCCTTAAGCTTGGTGAATCCGACATATACTACTATGTGCGTAGTACGTCATTAGCAGCGTCTGATCCTATCCTGCAGACGCAGCCGAGAATCTACTAATATAGCTCAGGGACGTGTCTTCTCACCGGGTGCATCGGAGTTGATACAAAGTCCTCCTCTTATTTCCCTTATACACTGCCAGGGGACGGGGTTGTAAAGGCCCTTCTTTTCATCCTAGTCAAAGTCCTGGAACAAAATCAGCCGAACCTTAAGAATCCGAATGTGAGTGACATGCCCTGGTACTTACGAAGAGCCTTATGGGCTTCGAATCGAATATACCTCATTCTCTTTCCACCGAGACCTATGCGTATATATTGTAGTCTATACCTATATCTCCCCCTTCCCCGTTCCCCTCTAGCTAGAACAAAATCACACTTGTTCATATCCTCTGAGAAGGGGTAGGGTTGTATATGTATAATAGCAACTAAATACTGCACATAACGAAGACGGACAGTAGAAAGGGGGCAGGAAAAGGGGGAGTACCCAAAGAATCCATCCATCTCCGAACCGAGTTACCAAAATGTAGGGCATACAGCTGATGCAGTATAAGAAAACATGAATAAAAGGGGAATCACAAAGTAGTCTATATATCAATACTACCAATCTATCTATCCAGACCAGACCGGGCAGAATATTTTTACACACTTCCAATACTTGCCTAACACCTACCTAACCTTACCTCTCCCATACGTCAAACTCAACACTATCCGCTATAATCTCAAACCCCCAAGTCAACAATTAACCTGCCCTCTGCCATCTCATACTTCCTACGGACAACCAGAATAACCCACCCCGAAAGCCTCTCCTATCTAGCCCCCTCCCCCCTTTTCTCCCCATCCCTAACACTTACTCGTCATCAAGTCCCACGTCCATCTATCCCCCTGCTCCCGCCCTCCCTAGGAAGTACATCAGATCTAGAATAACCACAATGAACCAAGCCCATGATCTCACCATGAGTATGAAAAAAAGCCTCTAAAAGCAGATAATACAGTGGGTATGCATTCGTGAATTTATTTTTGGGGGGGGTTTTCTCCTCTCCTCTCTCTCTGTAGACTATCCATTCCCATCCCAATCCCATCCCTCCATCCATCCATCCGTCCGGTGCCAAATCACACCCAAACGGTCGAAAACAGGAAGAGGAAGAAAAAAAAAAGTACAACACCCAAACAATGATAACAACAGCAACAACGACCACCATCTCCCACCTTTCTTCCTCCTCCCTTTCTCTCCTTCTTTCCTATGCGCCTGCAATATGAATTGATTGAATGAGGAAAAAAAAATCCCCCGCAACCCGTGTCCCGTTTCGTTTACCTTGGGACCTAACTTCATGATTTGGCTACCGTGGTTTATGCAAAGTAATTGTTGTAGAGAGGTGTTGATAGGTAGCTCAACGCCTAGCTTTAGCCCTATGTACTTGGACGAGCTGGAGACAAGACGAGATAGACATGTATATTGCTTTTTTACGTCTCGTCGATTTTCTCCACCTCAGCTTTGGCCTCCTCCCACGTCTCCTTGTTCTTCTTTGCCCACTCGAGTTGACTTCTCGCGTAGGCAAGCTTTATCCATTTTTATGATGGTTAGCTTTTGCTTTTTTCTTTCTGTAGGCAGATGGGGGTGTGTTATAAAATTAGAAGAGATTACTCTTACCATATATCGCTTCAAGTCCTCTTCTTTCTCCGTCTGGAATCTCTTGAGGTCCCGGAGAACACTTGCACTGGCATCCTTCACGTCCTGAGCTGCCACAATCTGGGCCTGCTCTAGCTGCTCGATGCTTTCCCGCGTCTTGCCGATAGTATCGCGCCGAGTCCGCTCCGGGTCGACGTCAGCAACCCCTTGAATTGCATGACGAATCGGACCAAAGATCTTGTTAGTGATGGAGTTGGTACTGGGCGCCTTTCTGTGTACTGGTCCAGAGCCTGGTCGCTCCGGGGCTCCTACTCTAGCAGAGGGCGCGGATGAAATATCACCGTGCGTGGGTGGGAAATCCGAATCAATGGAAGCCGTATCTTCGCTGCCCTCTCTATAGTGCTGTGTGGACGTTTCTCTCATGCTAGAAGATCTCCGAGGTGGTTGCACCTGTTGAGCCCCGCCAATCTGTTGGCTACTGCTGAGATACTGCTCGATTCGCTTTGCTTCAGCCTCGCTGCTTTCCAAATGTTCCAGAAGAGCTTTCTTCTTCAAGAGCTCATCGTTAGTCATCTCCTGTTGAACTCTCTTCAGAACCCTGTAGCGCAGCACGCTCCTCACAACGCTGGCAAACTGTGCATTTTCTCTCATGGGTTCAGCAAAACTTGCACCCAGGGAGCTAGATAGCTCTTCGGTGGCGATATATGATGAGTCTGCTGCTTGGCCCACTCGTTCAATAGCTGCAGCAAGGGATGGCGACGGTTCCGAGAGCGCGAACGCATTGAACTTGGCACCTAGATCCGAAAGATCAGCTGACAAAGAGCTCAGATGGCTTAAGGTGCGCCGGTTGACTTTCTCCATAGGACCTGATAATGCGTGCTCGAGTTCCTTGCTCGACGCCTCAAAGGCGATGAAGTAGGGGTCTAGCTCTTGCTCGCTCAGATCGTGGGCATCAGGAGGGAATCGACGGAGTACTTGGGAAGTTATGGTGCTCGCACTATCGAATGTGGGCGCTGGCGATGAGTTCATGGGCGTCTTGAGCTTTGCCGAGGCAGCAGGTACAGGGAGGTAAGCATGCCCTGGCGTAGGGTTTGCGGGGTCCAGGGGAGGAGCTTTCATGACAGATTTGGGTATAGAGGAGATAGGATGGGAATGAAGCACCTCGTTCTATATATGGGTTAGTATTGGACTTCAGTCAAGGGTCGAGGTAGTAGAGCAGACTTACCCAGCTGGCATTAGGATCTAGGAACCGCCACAAAACACCATTGTTCAACACCTGCTCCATTTGTCGACAGCGGTTCAGGAATACTGCAAGCATGCGCTTGCGCAAGTCGATGATCTGTTGATCTTGCTTCGCGTTGGTGGGGTTCGCAGCGTAGTCTGCCATGGTGTGTTTCTCTGGGATAGGCGGAATGATGAGGGTAGGATGAAGTCTAGTCAGCGCATCTCGTAGCGATGCGAACTCGGAGTAGCGACGACGAACTTCGAGATCCTGTGGTTCGTGTAAGCGCGAGAGGACATGGGAGGAGGGGTTTAGCGAACGGAGACATACGCCTGTTCTGATAGTATAGACTATATATTTACCACCATTTTCTATGCTCTTGCCAGCCTCTGTAATTAGGATAGGAAGCTCGGGGTTCTCGTAGAGGATCTGCTCAATGCGACTATCATACCCCCCGGGTTTCCTCTTGGGCATGGACTGAACTTGGTTCTGGGCTCCATAATCATCATCGCTCTCAGCATCGCTTGGCTGGCGTCCGTAGGTGGGAGGGGGTGGCGCATCTTCGCTGGTGGAGGAGGGAGTGTTGGGTGTCTCGAAGCGATGCTGGTCTACAAAGTCCCAGTCAGGATCAGAGCCATCAGGAGAATCATCCAGCGCTATGTTTTCCCACATTATGTACCTTGGCTCCAACTGCAGTGGGGATAGAGAATAGGCATAGAATGAAACTTACAGTCGCGAGAGCCCGGAGGAGAGGTGGGATTAGCTGAGGACGAGGTTATCGAGTCCCTCCGGTCAAAGCTCGTGCCGTAGGGATTATTGTCTTCCTCGTCGTTCCACATGACGTCCCGTGGTTTTTAGACCGGGCGGGAATTGCGGCGGGTGAGATTTCAATTGCGGTCGACTCAGATTTGAATCACAATGCGATCAAACCGGCGATGCAAAGGCAACATGCAAAAATAAGAAAAATGACGAAGAGATGGAGACGGAGACGGAGACGGAGATAGACACAGCGACAGAGGCGGGGGTGGGGAGTAAGGGTAAAAAGTAAACGAGTACGATTGGATTGACGGGTTATGGCTCACTTGTAGTGTTGTGAATAAAGAAAGGTGAATTATGCTAACATTGTATGCTGGAGTACGCCGGGATTGAGGAATTCTGTGTAATGGACTGTTAGAACGGATATGCGCTTGCGAAGTTGAAGTGATGTTCACCAGTCAGGAAAGCTACATAAAACCCGTACCTATCAGAAACAAGGTGGGAGGGAGAGCCTTGTGCCAGAGGTTCACCTGCTGCGTCACTTTGGGCTGTCTAAGGTACCTACATAACCATCATCATTATGTACCCTGGGCGCTTGGACCCGGGCCTTTTGGTTGGTGCATTTAGCTAGGTAGTAGGTAGTAGGTACCTGGGTACATACGTAATCAGGATCAGGATTTAGGATCCTATCAGGTAAATAAGTACCTAGGTACTTGGATTTATGGATTTTATATTCAATGAGCCACAGTTAATTCCAAAAGGAGCTGAAAGGATCGTGGCTAGTGTGTCTAGCACTTACATCTATACTATCAAAGACACTTTATTTCTAGGTATTAAACGGGCGAGCATGTTCTTTTCAATACTTCAAGGCTATCTTAATTCAGCTCATGCACACTTTTCAATACCCAAGCAGGTCTCAAATTGTGTAGCCTAGAACCTATATAGCTATGAACTATCATACAAAATCTCTGCAAGGTCAGCAGACAGGTAATCAAGGGAGATGTGTTATTATACCATTACCATAATATTGTAACATCATTTAATAAGAGAAAAAAAAAACTGTCTTATATTCCCCTTTCCCGTCATTGTTGTCTGCTGACAAACAACGCAGTGTACCTAGCCAGCTACTTTCGTAAATTATCAACTAACTAAACTGACTAAACAGGCTGGATATATCTACGTAATATGAGACCTTCCACAGGTACCCGTCCAGCCCGTCTTTGAGATAGATCGATGCTCCTATCGAATCAATCATCTAACAAAGCGAAAAACATGCCTGTTCTCACAAACTTCATAGCAGAATCAGGGATATATAAGATACGAAGCACTGCCACATGTTTGCCCTATCACTTCCTGCCGCCCAGTAGCTGTAGTGTGATACCCAAGGGAACACAATTGAGGAGAGAAGAAAAAAACTAACCATAGGACAAGCTCAGTGACATGTACTGTTGAACCAAGAAATCGCAAAAATCAAAGGCCGATATGGAATATTTCTAGGTTATTTTATGTATAGGGCAATGGAAAGGAAAATACACTAGAGGGGCAGTACAATATTTTAAAATCACTGAAGGAAGAATATTACCTCATGGATGATGACCTCTTGGATTTTGGTGGGGTTCATTCTATCTATGGCTATAGGTATACTACTCCGTATTTCCCGATTTAGACGGGTTTGAGTTACCATGCCGCAGAACTTTCTGATTGGTCCTAACCGATCAAACCTAGTCTGACTACCAATTACTTTAGTACCAAACGGCTAAGGTTTATAGCCTAGCAGCCCTAGGTTTGTCTAAGTGCCGGTAACTCATTGAACAACGTCAGTATGGGATGTGGATGGGTACTAACTTATTGTATGCCAACTACACCCCGGGCCACAACCTGTATTCTCATTAGATAATTGACTGAATCAGCATGTGCTAACACGCGCACGCGTAACCTAGATCGAGTTACTAAAGCGATGTGCACCTACCTCCTGCAGGCCAAGAGCATAGAAACAGAAAATGTATTTGGTTTGGTGGGGACGGTGTTTCGAGATGAGAGTGTCCGGATCCAGGTCAGAAGCTTGACGGTTCAATAGTATCTGGTAGAGGTAAATGGGGGGGTTCCCTAAGTTTCTGTAGGTGGTGATATCTAGTTCGCCCCCAGAAAGCTTACTGCCGACGAGCTGATTAGGCGATGGTGAATAAAACTCCCGTATGCCAAAATTGTTGTGATGGTTTATTAAATGCTTCTTGCTTCAATAAATGCGCCTGGCTGGCTTCTTTCAGTGTGATGCAGGCTCAATAAATGAATCAACAAGTTTCTCGTGAGAGATGGTATCATGTAAATCCCGTCTTCGTACACAGGACCGATTTTAAACCGTAACCTTCCTGGCCGTAACGTGTCCCCCCTCCAAAAAAAAACCTGAGCATCAAATCAACCTTGCTGCGTTGGCAACACATCATGCAATCCCACCATAGCCTTTGAAAACTCCTAGCAACTGTGATGGAGGATTTAACTTTTATGATCACCTCCACGAGGGTGCATGTTCTTTCCCCTCCCAATGCGTCTAAAGCAGGATAAGTACCTTGAACTCCGAAAAATGCTATTTTACCCTCCTGGGGAATTCCCTAATTTATCCCGGCTTTTGGGCCGCGTACCGAAGCATGACAATAGAATATCTGAATTTAGGGTTAGTTGCGCTACCGTCAACAGACTAGATAGGGTAAACTTACGATATTATACCACCTATGGCAATGAAAACCCCGATGATAGACTTGTCTCCCACTGATCTACCAGATGTAATCCACCCCAGTGCGACTATGAGGCAAGTTTTAAGATGCCCAACAACCGTACTTGAGACGGGGCCAGTCTGGCCAACGATGAAAAACTGGGAGAGGTTGATTAAGGCAGCAAAGCCACCAGACTAAAAGTTATTAGTACGAATTCTATTTGAAAGGATCAAACCGCCTTACCATCAATATCATAAGCCATCGATTAACTGGCACTTCCGACCAAGTAGGGAATATATCAACGAAAGGAATGACGTAGAGGAGAAGGAAAGCCGAAACGGGAGCTTGGTTGAAAAGCAGTTGCATGCTTGATACTTGAAGTTTTCGTTGGTAGCTCTTGATCCACACTGTATATAAAGAAGAAGCAAAGATACCGCTAAACGCAAATATTACACCTAAACTCGACGTCGTCTTGACACTGCTGTCATTCGTCGGGAGCGAGTCGTAGTAGGATACCATGCCAACGCCTAAACAAGCCGGCACGAGAGCGATAAGCGCGTTACTAGGTAATGTGGCCTTATACAGCACGTAGTCCATGGTAGCCACAGTGGGGGTAAGTAAGATACGTGCGACTTGGTAGAATGTGACAGAAGAGAACGCCAAAGACAGGTTTGGCAGGATGACATTAAGTGCCATCGCGACAGAGAGAGGAATGATCTCGCGAATAGTGGTTCGTCGAGGTACAAAGTAGGCAAATCGAGGTCGTGATAGTGTGTATAGGAGAAGCCAGGTCATGAAGAAATGGAAGGCAGCAAAGGTGAGTTGCGCAAGCTTCAGTGACGGGTCAGAGAATATCGCCTTGTTAGTAAAGACCTAACAGCATATAGTTAGCCGGGTTCAACATAGGTCAACTCGCTAGTGTTGCGACAAGCTCAAGTAGACATACAATGCCGATTGTAGCTAGAGTGTTGACTATTATCCAGAACACAGCCCAGGCAAACTTGCTCTTAGGTTCGCTGTTTTCCACTGTCCGGCGGTCCTCCTCTTTCTCCAGCAGCCCATCGCCTTCGGCACTTCGCCTAAGGTTGCCATCTTCCACAGCGGTATTCTGGGACGAGTGGTCGTTATCTATGGGATCCTCTATGCCGTCAAAGCTATGGAGTCTCGGCCTGTCGGTTGGGGCATCGGTTGATGATGAACTTCTCAGTAAATGTTGTTCACCATGGCTACTCGAAGATGCCATATCGAACGAAAGTGAACATGGGGACGGCTGGTGGTCTGTGGTTAGGAAGGCGAGGCGATTGTTAGGTGAGTATGTAATAGTTGAGGTAGTGAGAGGAGGGTGTGAATAGTTGGAACCAGGTCAAGGGGGGAGAAGACCGAGCCAGGACTAGACAGCTGTGGTAATAAGTAAGGCGATGACCTAAGGTAGTAGTAATGGCAGTAGTGACCTGAGTAGTATAAGAAAATGTTATTGTAGAGGAGTAGGTAGGTAAGTAGGGTAGGTAAAGGTGGATGGGTGGAAACGAGCGAGTGGAAGTAGAAGGTCACTGGTTTTTTTTTTTTTTTGGAGAAAAAGGTTATTTGGCAGCAGACTGATTGGGATTGGATAGGTTTGGTTTAATGGGCGCAATTGGGCAGGTGGGGGGTTGTATAGTGTATTTTAGCCTACTAGTCCTTAATCTAATATTAGCAGCAGCATCGGTAGGATGGGAATATAAGCTGGGCGTATTTGCAGGTACATACGCTATGTATGGCCCTATGTAATGTACCTAATGATCATAGGTTAGCATTGCCGAAGAACCGATATCAAGTTGATGCAGATATCGCTCTACACCAATAGGGCGGCAAACTAGATATGAATTCAATAGACAAGTTTGTGTGAGGCACCGTGACTTACTTAGTACTCTGTGTTATTTTGTGCGTCCGTTCTCAGGGTCCTTCCCCCCGTGTCTTGTCTCTACTGCTTTTTCCCGTACTTACAACTACACCTCCTCCTGGATCTAAAAGGGATTTGTGGAGCGAAATGTCCACCATATCCACAGCGTACTGCTTCATACATTTTCTTGAGAAAACTACTTCAGATGTCCTAAGCCCATCCTTAGAACTTAGCTGTCCGCAGGTCATGTCGAGGTGATCTATGAGATTCCACAACAGCCCAGGACCAATCATATTAAGCCGTTCATGGCTGGTAGACATGATGAACATTCCGCCCCATAAATCCCTTTTAGATCCCGGAGGAGGTGTAATCTTACCAAAACACACTGTATCAGCACCTAATTTAAAAAACGGTGTACAAAAAGAATTGCTCCCTACTACCTTGGTACGTGTGTTACAGTATTAGCTTCTAAAGGGATATCTGGGGTTAATACTTTAGGAAGCTGGAGGTAGCGTAGCGGGGATTTCACCATCATCCTTGTTATATGGCTTGTGCTCTCCTGATTGTCCATGGTGAGTCTTTTCTTTACAATCACGTAGTCGTACGAAGTACGATACTTCCAATACTCTCGATTTGGACCTGTGGCATCCCTTTATAAGTCGAGCTGACGTCACAATTGCATCGATCAGTACCCCGGTCATAGCCTTGTTTTTTTTTTCTGGTTCACAAGTCTAAGATCTGTTTAAAAGTTGGTCTGAAGCTCACCACCAAATCGCTATCAAGTTGGAGTTGACTTGATCTGATAAGAACCATGCTCAGCTTGTCAAGGTTGCATTCAGCTCAAGCCTCGCCAAGGATTGATTCTGAATGGTTGGAAGATACACACTGTGGTAAGACGATCGGCTATCAACCTTATTGGGAGCTACCAGTTGGGAGGATGAATAAACATCGTTGACCCCCATATGTACAGCTGTAAAGCGCGACAGTTGCAAAACTCTCGGTTAGTCCCGAATGATAATTCATTGTTAAAAGTACCGGGTTAGTGCTTTTCTCGTAAGAGACTAAGTTCTATTCAAGCCAACATCAGCGTCATCACATTTACGGGTTCGCACAACCTAACCTTCATAGCGAGCACATGCTCAGTGTGATTGGTAGTTTGCTCTTATACCGATTACGCATATAAGATACTAGTTAGTAGTGATCCCACAGACATACTACACCACATAAGAAACAAGTGCACCTTCAGGTGGCTTAAGCCAGACTGCAACTCTGCCCGGATTCTCAAGGGGAACAATTACAGTTATCCAACTTTCATATCGAATAAGGCATATGGTCAGTTTTCGATCGACTGCATATCTCAGCTTACTTTTCAAACCCTAGAAAAGACCTGCAGAGCAGAGCATGGGATCACTATCGCCATAGATATACAAAGACTAGAAAGTAAGTAGTAACTACATATAACCTATGTACTTAGGGTGACACTGGGCGATGTTGTTATCTGCACCTCTCGTTTATACACGGCAAACCATTGGAATAGGAATAAATGTTATATGTACTATAGCTGGTAACGACAAACCCAACCAAAGTTCTAAGGTCCTATGAACTCGTATATCTTAGCAATCTCACGACATTGCACCACGCAAGGATACGATCGGTCTGTTCCGAGTGGACGGGCACAAAATGGCGATACACACACTGATGACAAAAGCTACCTTCTAGAATTTTCAAAGCAAATTTGAGATTGTGTCGCACCCTTTCGTAGCATGTGTAGAAGCCCGTTATAAGATGGAACTGCGTAAGTTGCTGATACTAGTTACTTAGGTAGGCATACAATCCTTAGTTAAAACCAAGACACGTCATCCTGCGGTTTCCATTACACCGGTCGGGCTTATGAGAAAATTATCTCGAAGATCAACACGGAGTACGGTTCAGGTGTTATACGACCTCTCGGCTTTCGGGCGAGGTATAACGAGTAGAACAAAATGATCACGGAACCTAAGCACCTGACCCAGCAGAGGTGACCTAAAGTCAGGGGCAACAGCACTGCATACGAGAATTTCAGTGGCGAGTCACCCAGATATCGTGAAGGTCTAGTATACTTATTTCTACAGTTATTTCTAGAAAGAGAAACCAGACCTTTCATTTCGTAGGATGGTAGGAGTGCCGTCTTCCGGTACAAGAGCTTGGCAGTCGGAGATCTGTCTACCCTCTAACCTGACCGAGTATCTTGGCAAGAATGCGTGATTCCCAGACAAGCCTGAGGTTTCTGCATCCCGGTCAGACCACCGCCCCATCAATCTATCCTTCTCCAGAAAACACAACATACTCCAAGCATGTTCGTCAACGGAAACGCGGCGAGGCTGTGATGAGAGGGAGATGGATAAGTGCTTATCAGTGGCTAATGAGCACACACCTTTAGTACGCTAGTTGTAAGTCGTCTGTTGGTCTATTGCATGCATGCACGCACGCACAGATTTTACCTTGGCGATGGTGTAAAGTGTATTCAGTTATGTACTACTAACAAGCTTTTTCCTTTTTAAACAGTGTGGATAGAGAGAACCTTTTCTCCCTTAGGCATGTGAGAATGACGATGACGACCGACCTGGGTATGTTGCTTAATCCTTTCCAATCTTTGATTATTTAGTCTAATTGATTTAGGTAGTTAGCTGTTTTGGACGGGAACAAGTACCTACCTAACAAAGTAGGTATTTTTAGATACTATTATGGGTAAGGTATGATATCAGTGGTGGTGAGTTACAATACAAAATAGGGAAAGAAGGAAAAAGGGCCAAAAAAAAGAAAAAGAAAAAAAAGGAGAGGAGGACAAGATGGGGAGATCAACTAGGAAGTAAATTAATTTTGTGTGCTAGTTGATGTATGTACATGCATAGTGAGGTATGACTACATGCCTTGGTAGTAACATACAGCAAAGTAAACTACTTGTGACAAAGTAGTGTACCTGACTACCCATACTGAAGTGGGCCTCTCCCTGCTAACTTAGTCTTGGCCCGTAAACCAGTTAAGTCAAGTTTTCGCGGTGGCTGATTAAATCGCAACATTATCTATTCACCTAACCTAGAAAGACTTATTAAATCTCATTGATCCATCGTGCATCTTTCATTTTATATGCGGTTCGGCTGCTCGTTTCAAAATCCTCCACAGCCCATAAGCCCACCCACATCATCTAAACCTACATTTGGTAGTCGACTCTCTTTAAGCTTAATGTTTGGCTCCTCATATGGTACCATACCATTACCATACCATTCATATCATACCTTACCTACCTATCCCAAACAAATACCTCCCGCACACCCACACATCCGCGTATTGGTTCAACCAACTCCACTGCCGTTGCGCAAGCATTCCCGGCGAGAAAACAAACCACCTACTTACTGACCAGCCTGTGGTATCACCACTTGTATCTCTACGCGATACCTAATAAGACACACCTTACCGAGCAGACCGGATGGTACCTGCTCTCAGAGACTTCCTTCATTTCTGGCATCTCTGAACTAGTACAGCTTGCTGTTGAGCTGATCACGGAGGTCTGGTTTTGACCTATCTTGTCTTGTCTTGTCTTGCCTTGCTTTTTGCCTCGCCTTACTTTCGACGTGTGCAAGCAAGTTGCAACGCTGCACTCTGAAATTGAGCACCGACAATTTGGACATCTGTCCCTCCACCACCACCACCACCACCCCTGACCTCTGATCTCTTAACCCTCTGTTCCAGGTCCAGGGCAAACGCAAACTCCAAGAGAAGGGGCAGGCCTCTGTAATCGCCTAAATAGAGCATAATCCTCTCCTATTCACATAATCCATAATCCATAATATTTCTTTCTGGTTTCCCTTCTTATCTTTTTTCCCTCCTTTCTCGGCGGATCTCACTACTGTTAAGTTCACTGTTGTTCACTGTGGTTTTCCCCTCCAAGATCACCAATTGGCGGCATAGCAGTTGAATATTATCTATCATGACGGCCTCGGCGCACTCGAACGGCACTAATGGAGTGCATGGTAAGTGCTCGTCATATCTGAAAAATGATAGACATATTCTAACCATATCATTCAATTAGCTGATCGGCAGCCTACTCGGTTCTTCGAGGACTATGGCATCTGGAAGGAGGCTCCTGTTTTGATCGGGTCTACTAAATTCGACCCATTGCCAGATGTAAAAAATATCATGATCACTGGAGGCGCCGGATTTATGTGAATTTTACCCCCCTTCCCCCTTCTCAGGTCAAGGTCTGACGGTGCAACTAATGCTCAGTATAGTGCCTGTTGGCTAGTCCGCCATCTTACTCTAACCTACCCGCATGCTTACAATGTTGTCTCTTTTGACAAACTCGACTATTGCTCGTCACTGAACAACACACGTATGCTGAATGACAAGAGAAACTTCACCTTTTACCATGGTGATATTACCAACCCCTCCGAAGTGCTTGACTGCATGGAGCGGTACAACATTGACACTATTTTTCATTTCGCTGCCCAGTCGCACGTTGACCTGAGCTTCGGCAATTCCTATGGATTCACACATACGAATGTATACGGAACCCATGTGATGCTGGAAAGTGCAAAGAAGGTCGGCGTAAAGCGTTTCATCCACATATCGACTGATGAGGTGTATGGCGAAGTCAATGACGACGACGATGACCTATTGGAGACCAGTATCCTAGCCCCCACCAATCCTTATGCTGCCAGCAAGGCCGCCGCTGAAATGCTGGTCAACTCTTATATGAAGAGCTTCAAGCTCCCGGTTATCATTGTAAGGAGCAACAATGTCTACGGACCTCATCAGTATCCTGAGAGTGAGTGACCCTTTAGCACATGTTGGTCCGGTATTAGCTGACTTGATGATAGAAATCATTCCCAAGTTTACTTGCCTGCTCAACCGCCAAAAACCAACCGTGTTGCACGGTGATGGGAGTCCTACACGAAGATACCTTTTTGCTGGTGATGCCGCAGACGCTTTCGACACCATACTGCACAAGGGGACCCTCGGCCAGATCTACAATGTAGGATCATATGATGAGATTTCCAACATCCATCTATGTAAAATGTTACTGAAGGAGATGGGCATCAAAAACGAAAGCCCGGCCGATTTCAATAAATGGGTCAAGTATACCCAGGACAGACCTTTCAACGACCATCGATATGCTGTCGATGGTACTAAGCTTCGACAGTTGGGTTGGGACCAGAAGACGAGCTTTGCCGACGGTCTCAGAATCACAGTTGATTGGTACAAGCGCTTCGGTGAAAGATGGTGGGGGGACATTAGCAAAGTCCTCAGCCCATTCCCGATTGTGGTCGCGACCGAAGTCATGTCAGACAAGGAGGAGATTTGTGACGAACCCCAACCAGGGAAGAAACGAAAGATATCGAATTGAAGATAAGGAAGAGGGAGGAGGGTTGTTTCCACCGCGGGTGGACATTATTATTCCCCGAGTTCTACCGAACTGGGCATTGCATTTCTAAGAGTTATGAATCAGCGACGACAACTTAAGACTATCAGAAGAAAATAGGCGCCTTGATAGGGTCATATGCGTACCACATTGATGTTTATAATAGAGAGACGAGACGATAAGTGTTGACGAGAAATGGGAGTTGTGAGCTAGGGATGAACATATATGGCTTTACCTATTTGCTAAGAAACTGCCGGCATTACTGAGGAAAAGAAAAAAGCTACCCCTAGAACATATTTAGAATTTCCCCTAGATTATGGGATGAAGGCAAGAGGAAAGCCTTTAGCTATTAAATGGGATGACGAGGGTTCCTGCGGGAATAAAAAAAAATAAACAAAAAAAGAACTAAAAAACTTACATAATTGGTGTGGTAGCTTTGCGTGTATGAGATATCGTATACTCACACGCATGTTTCATTATAAGACAAAAGGCTCCTTGTTACTCTTTTGAAAAAGCTCCCACCACCTGCATTACATGTGTACTCGCATACCTAATACATAAAATGATTGCATCCTCCCTCCTTCTCTTTACTTGCTTCCCCCTCCCCCGAGTGGTGCGGACAGAGTCCGATAGTTGTCGCCAAGCTTTGCCCACAAGCAAGATGGATTGATATCCCTGCTGTGCTGTTTCCTTTAGGTAAGCCTGGTTTTCCTAATGTATACTTAAATGTAATTACAGATGATGGGAACTAGGTGCTTAACTTTGCTTCTTTCGAGGAGATTTGGAGTTGGATCACGTTCGGACCCGAGATGCCATGGCAATAAGGTGAGAATATACAGTATAGATCCAGATATATCTAATTATCTGGGAGGTTTATGATAGGACTTGGCCATATATATTATTGGGGACGAGAATAGTAAATGTTGCGTAATTCTGCCTTAGAGCTTTCTTTCTTCCAGGTATCTCTTTTTCGGTCTGGTTTCTCCCGGTTCTTTGGCAGTGCTCTGTATTTCTTCTTCTCCCACCACCACCACCACCATCACCATCTTCACCCATTTAGAATGAAACCATGCCTTATACTGGGTAATCACTTACATAACCTATGTAAGAGGTATCCTAGTCGACTCACTTAGGTACATACGTACCTTTGGTATGTAGGTGGGTTTCTCTGCATTATCTGTTACGTTACGGTCACACGGCCGGTAATTAGATTGAAATCAGTCACCGGCGAACAAGAGAGAAGTATAAAGGCCAAAGTAAATGGAAATAAAAGTGAAGCCGGTAATAATAGACTATACCCGCGCCGACATGAGAATATTATTACACATAATGCTTTCTTCACCGGAGTGGAGTGCTAGGGAAGGTAAATGACTTTTCTTTTTCGGACTCGGGCCTCCCCTCTCTTCATCTCCTCCCCTCCTCTGATCCACCACCCTATTATATCTCCACTCCTTTCTTTCCCTAACGTCTAGACTTGCGTGAGGGAGGGGGTGGGAGCGGGACCGAACGGGAACTTGGGGGGATCGATCCCGGAGTGGGAATCTTATTTAACTTTTTTTTTTTTATCTCTCGGCCTTTCTCTGCTTGTGTAAGTGTGAGTATGTACAAGTGTAAAGCGTGATGTGATATATTGTCTTGTCTTGTCTTTGTGCCCATTGTACATATCCCTTTCATTAAAGAAGCGAGCCAGGTAGAAAGCAAGTTTTTTTTCTTTTGTTTCTTCCCTACCTTTACTCTTATGAATGTCACAGAGCGCGCAACGTTGAATTGGAGCAAGCTAGCAAGCCAGCTGGCTGGCCAGGTCGTGTGATTGTACCTGGTCTTTTATTCCAGGTACGGGATATGAAGTAGGGAAGATACTCCCGCCACCCTATGAATGATGTATAGGTTATGGCCAGGCCGTATGAGCCGCTATAAATATAGATGGTATATAGCAACTCCCATCATTACACTCGTTAGTAAGCAGTTAGTTCTATGGGAATAAGTCTTTTAACAGACCTATCATTTTGAACGTTTCGTTTCGTTTTCATAGGTGACTAGTAGTGTATGCCAAGTGTATCAAGGCTATGTCCATGCTCCAATGCTGGTAAGGCTATAACCGCCGGTAAATGTTCGAGGTTTGTGGGGAAGATCGGCCTTCGGTAGTTGAGACTGACGCCGAGTTGGTGGTTATTAAGAAGGGATGGATGTATGGGTGGAAACACGGCCGAATCCATAATCTATTTCTATCAGTGTCTTACCTACCTACCTATCAAGTCTCAAGTCTGACTAACTTAAATCCAGCTGTTGGAATATACACTACTTGATAGCGGATATCCCGGCTTACATGGTTGGCTAACCCAGCTGTTGGGATTCTAAGACGCTTGCAGCAGATTTGAAGTATGTATGTAATGAAGGCCGGCAAGGTAATATGTAAGGCAAGGCGAGGCAAGGCAAGGCAAAAGCAAGGCAATGAGTATGCGCTCAGACATTGCATATAACAATTCTGCATCGGTAATTCGAGAGTCTCAGGGTTACTTGAGGGACCCTGATAGGACAACTCGGCCCAGGGGAGAAACAGATGGATCCCGAGAAAACAGAAAGAAAGAAAGACATATAAACCTTTTGTGAAGCGTGCAGTATCTTGCAGCGGGATCGTGTAGGCAACTCACGATCACAGGAAAGACGGTACATACCATTTACCTAGTTGGGGGTTTGAAGGGGGGGAGAAAGGCAAGACTTGACAGATGGGTGATCGCCAGTGGATCAACTATGTAAACCCTCTTTTCTTCTCTATTCTTTTTTTGTATAGTGTAGCAGATCGTGGAGACACGGGGGGCTCGTGCCCAATTACAGAGGATCTAGGCCAATATAACACGGAGAGGGGTGTGTCGTCTTAGGGAAGACCCTATACGACATAGTCACTATAACATGATAATACTCAAGTACCTATCTATTCTAACCTTTACAGGGTGACATCGGGCAAGTCTTTCCTTCGCCCCCAAACAATGATGATATGCAGCGAAGGTCGAAAAGAACAGATTAGAAGATTGCTAGGAATAACCTGGGACGAATTGAATGGATGTTATGATGAGCACAAATTGCGTAGCATTCGGAATAAGCACAAACAGAAGCCCGTGGCTTTTCTAGACTTACAGACTTACATGATGAATGATGCCCTGGTGATGTAGTGTAGCACGTCCACTACCTTAAGTAGGAACCTTAGCTAGGTTAAGTGGTTCCGGCTTTTTTTTGATTCTCTTCCAAACATGGATGGCCCATGTACATGCTGATTAAACCCACCATTACAGCAGTTTCAAGCCATTTAACAGGATACCGACCTGGCAGAACCTTTACAATGCGAACGAACCAGTTCCCGTTTTCCGTTTGGGAGGGACGCCTCTTCCGAGATCCAGATCCCCCAGTGCACCGGCCTTTGCTTATTTTTTTTTTTTTTTTTCCTTTTAATCTTTTATACTACCCAAACATGTGACATGAGAAATGTAAATAAACTATTTTAAATGAAGCTCAGGCATATGCATAGCTCCATCCAACCCGAACATCCCCCCCCTAAAACTTACCTACTACTACCTATTGACGTACATACATGTAATCCATCTTGTATTGTGCAATTGTAGAAGGTGCAGTGTAACTTGGCCCTAAATCCATTGCATATTGCGCTACCTCAATACGGCATAGTGCAGCACAGGACCCAAGAGACTGTACCTGCCGTTGTGGTCCGAGCCAACTCCAACCAGACCAGACTATCAATTGCTGGGAATAGGGGGGTATGATACCTGAGGACTGGCTTCTCATTGGGTCACGACGCCCCGTTCCCGGCCCTTGGGTCTGCAGTTCACCTGTCTGGGTCACCAAGTGACCCACTGGCTTGTCAGTATCTTCGCTGTCCATAATAATAACTAATAATACCTACCCGTAGCATGTCAACTGGTCTAGGTCTACGGAGAATCCTAGCAAAAGAACCTGCCTGCCAAGACTTTTGTCAATTCTTAGCAGGGACTAGGTACACCTGTCAATCAGCTGCCTGCAGCTGTAGATAATTTACTCGCTATAATTTTTAGTGCTTATAGTGGGCATTAGCTATCATAAACAAAAATATTTAGCGTATAATTATTTAATTATAGTGCTATTAACAATGGCTTCATTTTGAGCCATTATACACCTGCTGATCAGCTGTCCAGCAGCTGTTCGAAACAATGCCAAGACTCTTGGCAGGCAGGTTCTTCTGCTAGGATTCTCCGTAGTTACTATACATATATACACACTTTTTTCACTTTCCCTCTTTTGCTACTCTACTACCACAACCCATTTTACAACACCGCACAGATCAGCCCTACACTACATATTAACTCTAACCCACCGATCGATACGAATCGATACGACCGTGCCATCCGCCCGTTTTGCTCTACTATTTACCTATATCATATGCCCCGAGACATGTCTCGATAATCCAGGCCGCTCGCTCACTAGTTGGGGGACGATCACTGCGCGGAAGAACTCCAAAACCTGTCATCTTGGGGTTGACAATTCAAGTCGTTAACAAGCCAACCCACCGGATTTGGGATAAACTACTGCATAATCGACGATACACGGCTAGAATCTTCACAGACTTGATACCTAATTGCCGCTCTTGCATATGCTTTAGCGGCGCCGACCCGCCATGAGACCAAGCAGTAGAAGACACAGGAACACCAACGGATTATTAGCGCACCAACTGGCTCCACGTGTTTAATGCAGCAGTGATGGGAAAGAAGGGTCTATAGGGGAAGAGACACGGCGAGAGAGATTGCCAGATCCGACATTGTCCATCATGGCATCACACGCCACTAGCGTGACGGAATCGTCCTTCGACGAACCCAGTGTCACCAACAGCGAACTCATCCCCGACACCTCCGAGTCGGGGGTTCCAGAACTCGATAACGACATTTCTACCGATGAATTTACTAGCGACTACCTGAGCACCCGCACTACAAGTTATCTAGGACCGAGCCTGGGCCTAGACGATGGCATCGGATCCGTCCAATTCGATGCTGCCTCGATATATTCCCCAAGCCACTATCCGTCCGTCCACATCCCATTTCGGACCGAGATACCATTTGATTCTGAGACCATGTAAGCTAGTTTCCCTCTTTAGATTGCTCGAGCGACTAGCTAGTGACCATATTACTGACTTGTCACAGGAATTCAACACGGTCCATCACTGAGTTGGATATAAACTATGTCTATGAGAACGGACGGCGATACTGCGGCTCCTACTACATGCCAAATGATGACGACGAACAAGTCCGGCTACAACTAATCAACCAAGTTTATCTCAAAGCCT
The DNA here is from genome assembly GCA_022578605.1 of Camillea tinctor. NCBI lineage: Eukaryota > Fungi > Ascomycota > Sordariomycetes > Xylariales > Graphostromataceae > Camillea > Camillea tinctor. The sequence continues at coordinate 383,787 of MU394081.1, read as the reverse complement.
TCGATGGCGAACTTACTAGTGTACCCTTGGAGTGCCCGTCGCATATACTCGATATTGGCACGGCCGTTGGTGAATGGGCGATCGACATGGCAGAAGCCTATCCCGAATGTGAGGTGACGGGAACCGACATATCAAATATCTTTGAGCGCCAGGCGCCGCAGAATGTATTTTGGGAGGTGGATGACGCTGAGTTGGATTGGGAACGGCCATCGGATTATTACGATCTGGTTCACCTCCGCAACATGGCCGGCGCCTTTTCCGATTGGCAGTTTATCTACAGGTCTGCCTATAACTGTCTTAAACCGGGCGGCTGGATAGAGGTGTTAGACTTTGACGACCATAAAGGCATGCGCAACTTTTTCTCATTTTTCGAGCCTGGCTCGTTGATACACAAGGTGGCACAGGACCTTCAGGAAGCCTCTATTTTGTCTGGGCGGCCGCGCGGGGTCGGACATTTGGAGCCTAGGTTCCTCGTCAACGCAGGCTATGTTGATGTACAGCTCACGGAATACGCTATTCCATTGCGCACCGAGGATGGTTCAACGGGCAAGTTCTGGCTCCTTGCCATGCTGAACGGGATGGAACCTACTTGTATGAGGTTATTGACTAAATATAAAGGGTGGGACCCTGAAGACGTCCGTGTGGCCTGCGAGATGATTGGGGAGGAATTAATGGCCATGGCTCTCAACCCGAGAAGAGCAAGGGGCTTCGTTGTCAAGGTTAGAGTTATGACAGGGAGGAAGCCGGGTCATCATACGAGGTGGTCTACGGCTCCCATAAGCGAGTCGGGCGAAGTAATGAAGAATAGAGACGAAGAGATGAAAGACGACGATGCTTCCGCGGATGAAGGAGAAAGTGGTTACGGTTCATATGGACTTCCTGGTGCTTACAGCGATGCTGGGAAGAGGTCGTACAATCCCAGCCCCGAAGATGAATTAATAATTGACACGGAAGTAATGCGGGATACGGCTGCTAAACAAGGCGAGGCTAGTTCAGCGGCAGAAACAGGTGACCTGGAGAGTGCTAGCGAGGGGCAAGCTGGACGACTTGAAGAAGTCGATCGCGTTGCCACCGGTGAAACCCTAAAGCATTCTACAGTCGGCGATGCTAGAATTGGGGGGATTTGACACAAACAACTGCCGAAAGGGGGAAATACCATACATTAACAGGACAGGAGTCACATAGACTCAACTACTAGACTACGAGAGCGTCTACACACGGATCCACAGACCCATTAACATCGATACCTAACGTTCAAAACACACGAAAGCACCATGCTCAGCAGACCACCACTGCTGAATGTTGATGGTGTGCAATAAGCAGGGACGCATAATCCTAGATACCGAGCATATCTATCTTGGTGCTTAGTTTTGCGGTATCACATAATCTATGCTAATAGCGTATACGAACATACGTAACCCGCATGCATCCATCACTTTACATTACATTGATATAGGTTATACCTAATATGAGGAGGAATATTACTTAGTATTATCATCTGGATTCTTGAAACTTTGATGTTTATGCTTATTTTTTTTCAAAATTTCTATGAAAAAAAAAAAAGAGAGGAGTGGGAGAAAGAAGACGATTACAGCCCAATGCTATCTATCTGTACATATTTTATATACCCACTCAGTCTGACGCTTGTGATGTCTTTACGAGAGTCATATTCCCTTTTTTTTTTCTCTTCAAATACAACATCAGTTGTGTCATCCATGTTTTATAAAATATACAGGTTTCGATTCAAATCTTACACTGAGTATCTCAAGTATAGGTGTTATGGGAGGGTCAATTCTCTAAATCACCCAAGGGGATCCCTACCTACCGGTGCAGCTTAGATAAGGCCCTATAGCTAGCAATTGCTACATGATGTCAGCGGGTGCTAGGTTAGCGCAAAACAACCGTCCGATTTTGGTTAATTCGTTACTTACATAGTTCCCATAAATACATACCTAGTCCTTAAACCACCTAAACCCCCAAGCTGCCCAAGGTGCTATGCTAGGTAGCTAACTATCTTATGTACATACTTTCTACTCCATTGAATCCCACCAAGTCCACCCTTCTGCATCAACCAGCTCCTCCAGCTCCTCCAGCTCCAGTTCTGGAGCAGCATAGTCCCAACTACAAAGACGCCCCCGTAGGCAGTTCTGCAACCTGCCTCAGCTTTTGAATCCCAATATGCTCAGATAGCCGACCCGATGGCGCTCGACGCATCGAACGGCTTTAACGGCCTACAGGATCTGGTCGACGACGGCTTGCCTATATTTACTATCGAGCGGGTTCAGCTGCAGTTCTCTATTGCTGCCGACTTTGTAGCTGCTCAAGTTGCCAACAATGTATTGGTTCTGGCCCTATCCAACGGGCGCATCTTGCGCATCGACTTGAACCGCCCCGAGGACATAGATGGTTAGTTATACATGCCTTATTGCCCTCCCCCCCCAAGCATCTTGAAGCTATTATCACCAGCAGCTAACAAAAGCACCACTACCCTCCCACCACCACCAGATATCGACCTGCCCAAGCGTGTGTCCGAAGTAGGTGTCATACGGCGCATGTTCCTCGACCCCACGGCTTCGCATCTGCTCATATGCACCTCCCTCGGCGAGAACTACTACCTGCACACACAATCCCGCCAACCTCGCCCGCTAAGTCGGTTACGCGGTGTCCCAGTCGAGTCGGTAGCCTGGAACCCCTCGCTGCCCACCGCCACCACCCGCGAGATCCTTATCGGCGCTTCCGACGGCAACATATACGAGACATTTATCGAGACCTCGACTGAGTTCTACCGGAAGGAGGAGAAGTATCTGAAGGTCCTGCATAAGCTACCCGATGGAGCAATCACCGGGTTATGGATCGATAGCATGGGCGGTAAGACAGACGTGAGGAGGGTACTCATCAGCACCGGGAGTAGGCTGTTTCATCTCGTCGGGAAGGTTGGCCGTAGCGGGCATGAGGGAAGCGGATCTATTTATACAAAGCTATTCGACGGCGAGCGGCCCGTCGTTCACGAGCTTTCGCGGGGTTCTGGCGCCGCCCCCTCTGCTCTGTCTATATCCCCAGATCTTCCAGATACCAATGCCCACGAGGTCGCCTTGCCAGATCGGGCTTTCGCTTGGCTATCGTCGCATGGCATCTACCATGGAAAACTCTTGACGACGCCAAGCAACAACGACGTGGGGAATAAAGTCTACGCCGAATCAAAGCTTCTACCTCGATCACACATAGTTACCTCTGAGGGCCGGAAGAAGGGATCCTCTGAATTCATCGACTCTATAGTGTTAACACAATGGCACATCGTCAGCTTGGTTGGTAACCGCGTCGTGATAGCCAACCGACTTACTGGGTCTATTATATTCGACGAGGTACACCTCATGCAGGGGCAAAAGGCGCTCGGTCTCTATGTTGACCAACAAAAGAATACCTTCTGGTTATTCACAGCTCAGGAGATATTCGAAATCGTGGTTAGAAGCGAGGATCGTGACATATGGAAGATCATGTTACAGAGACAGCAATTTGACCAGGCGTTACAATATGCCCACACGTTGGCACAGAAAGACATCGTGGCAACAGCATCCGGTGACTATCTGGCCGAGAAGGGCCTCTATATCGAGGCAGCAGGCATCTATGGCAAGAGCAGTAAGCCATTCGAAGAGGTGGCGCTGGCCTTCATCGATAATGGTCAAAACGACGCGCTGAGGAAGTATCTCCTCACTAAGATTACCATGTACAAAAAATCGTCTATCATGCAAAGAATGATGATAGCAACGTGGTTGGTGGAGATTTTCATGGCGAAGCTGAATTCGCTCGAAGATACTATCACGGTTGAGACAGACCTTGCCGAACATGGGAATAAGGCCCAGTCGCGAGAACAGCTCACTGCGGTTCGGAAGGAGTTCCAAGATTTTATTAATAAACACAAATCAGACCTAGACCGGAGGACGATATACGATGTCATAAGTAGCCATGCCCGAGAAGATGAGCTCCTCTACTTCGCAAATGCCATTAACGATTATAACTACGTGCTCTCATATTGGGTACAGAGAGAGAGGTGGATCGAGACTCTGAAGGTGCTTAAGAAGCAGACAGACCCCGATGTCTTCTACAGGTATAGCACCGTGTTGATGACACATGTCGGCCAAGAGCTGGTCGAAATATTGATGCGGCATCCCAAGCTAGAGCCTCGAAAAATCATCCCGGCTCTCCTGGACTATAATCGTAACTTCAAGGGATCGCTCCTTCAGAACCAGGCTATCCGATACCTTCAATTCGCCATCAACCAGCTACATTCTACGGATGCCGCCGTTCACAACACACTCCTATCGATCTACGCCTCGCACGAGTCGAAAGAGGAGTCGGGGCTCCTGGCGTATCTCGAGTCGCAGGGGGACGAGCCGCGGTTCGACCCGGACTTCGCGCTCCGGCTGTGCATCCAGCACAAGCGGACGCTGTCGTGCGTGCACATATACACGAACATGGGGCAGTACGTGCAGGCGGTGGACCTGGCGCTGTCGCACGACGAGGTGGAGTACGCGTCGATCATCGCGGACCGGCCGGTGTCGAACCCGGCGCTGCGCAAGAAGCTCTGGCTGGCGGTGGCGCGGCGCGTGATCGCGCAGTCGGACTTCGGGGGCATCCGCACGGCGATCGAGTTCCTGCGCCGCTGCGAGCTGCTCAAGATCGAGGACCTCATCCCGTTCTTCCCCGACTTCGTCGTCATCGACGACTTCAAGGACGAGATCTGCAGCGCCCTCGAGGAGTACTCCCGCTCCATCGACGCCCTCAAGCGCGAGATGGACGAGAGCTCCCGCACCGCCGCCCATATTAGGGCGGATGTCGCGGGCCTGGACCAGAGGTACGCGGTCGTGGAACCCGGCGAGAAGTGCTACGCCTGCGGCATGCCCCTCCTCAGCAGGCAGTTCTTCGTCTTCCCCTGCCAGCACGCCTTCCACTCCGACTGCCTCGGCCGCAAGGTCCTCGAGCAGGCGGGCCCCGCTAAGGCTAGGCGCATCAAGGAGTGCCAGGTCCAGATCAGCAAGGGGCTCGTCGCCGGCGCGCAGAAGGAGGCTATGGTCGCGGAGCTGGATGCGCTGGTGGCTTCTGCTTGGTAAGATAACATCTTTTTTTTTTTCCCCTTCTCTCTCTCTCCTTTTTTTTTCTTTTTCAAAAAAGAGATTTGAGCTAACATGTTTTTTGCTTCCCTCCTTGGATAGTATCCTCTGCAGCGACTACGCTATCAAGCGCATCGACGAACCGTTTGTGGGACCGGATGATGATCGGAATGAATGGGCTTTGTAATAAAGAAGAGGGAGAGCGAAAGAGCGGAAGGGGACATGTTTGTGTTTGTGAATTTGTGGTTATGGAATGCATAGCATTGATGTTTTTTTATGTTTTTTTTTTACGTAGGAGGTTGCGTAGATAGAAAGAAAGAAAGAAATCCCCTAGGTTAGATGTGTAGGCCTAGAGTAGCGTAGGGTAGGACGTAGGGGTTTTTTTTTAATAGGGGTAATGATCCCATCGCTTTTTCTTTCTTTCTTTTTCAAATCTCCCTTTCTCTCTGAGTGTGAGATGGTGTTTTAATTAAATATGCATATGCTTCGTTCTCTATAGACACACAAGATAAGACGTCGGCCGTCATGCTTACTCGGCGTTACTGCTAGGATATGGAGGGAGAGGGAGGAGGTATTGAAAAGGGGGTTGGGTTCAAGTAAATATAGGAAAGGGCAATGCTTGTGTCCATATGTGAGAATAGTACTTAGTCAGGTAGATAGGTCCACTAAAGCGGTGATGTATAATAACCAACCTCAGCCCTAGATTTGAGCTTATGGTAATATATTTCAGGGGTTGGTTGCTATTTAGGTGTATGAACACGGATTCTTAACTCGTACCACCTTGCTGTAGTTACCTGCTACTTCCAATGAGGCGTAGTTAATTTGTTCGGTATCGACTTAATCACTTCGAATATCCATTTATTCTTCAAGTTTAAGACCCCTTAGACTTGCATATTATCTTTACTTGGGGCTATGGGAGCTGGGGAATTCGAACATGCGCGTTCCGATAATTTGGTTCTCGATAACATCAAGCTAGCTAGTTACAAGAAGGCTTTCGCTAACATCCCAATTTTTCTAATTTAGACACTATCCCTTGAGTTTATGTTTGCAGACCTGTGGTTTTATATATGGGTGGCCTGTACGAGGTGAATGGTCAACATTAAAATCACGGGTGTCGTTTTGTTCTTCCCCCTTCCCCTTCAACCTACCTCCTCTAGGGGGGTTATGATACATCAATTGAGATAGACTAGACATGAACTTTCCTCTGGTTTCCCTTGTTCGTGTCTAACTTCTCGTTATAAGAGCCAACAAGCAATTCATCCCAATAGCCGAGATTTATCACCTACCTCCTACCTGAGCGGTCCGTTTTTTTAAACCAAGGCATACCACGGCCCCGCCGTCTGTCGCCAACCCCTGGTCATAGGGAGGACCTGGCGCTGTCTGGTAGGCAATCCCTGCTATTCTAGACCGATAGCATCATTTACTCGGTGTTTGAGCCGCATCGGCGAAGAGTTCCTTATCATACGACCATATCAATGCGCCGATCATTCTAGACTGGGAAGCCGGGGGGCTTTGACGATGACTCGTCGTTGCGGTGCACGAAATGGCCGGGGGCATAGCTACGATACGACAGTGGGAGCACAGCAGGCGAGACAAACTGATAGATATGTGGTCCAGCGATCATTGAGCGTCCGCACGCATGCGTGAGTCAGGAAGGTAACAACAAATAGAGCTGCCAGGTTGGTTTGGGTGACCCGATAAACCAAAAAATTTGTAGCTCTGGAAGCCTGGACAGATGTGCTTCGAGAAGCCAGTCGCCTAGATGATGAAATATTCATTTCGAGGAGATCGTAATATCTTGTGCCGAGGAGAACACGGCTAAAGGCTGTCGGCCTGTTTTTTTGGGCAGCGAGAACCTCGGGAGACCGTGTTAGCATTGCCAGCGTTGGTTACCACATGATATCATAGGCCCCTTTGATATGGTTTGTGGTGAACACACGACCCCTCATTTAACTTGAGTTTCGATGCTCAAACTATTGTATGACCTCAGCCTCGTGCGTCGAGGTTCGTTGGGCTCTTGGGTAGGATGGGTTGTAAGGGACGTTTCCCCATCCAACGAAAGCGAATGGTTTATGATGATTAACCGCGCCGTTGAACAATCATCTGTGCTCGTAGGGCATCTATTATCATTGTGATCGCGCATGATAATATATCTGTTTAATGAACTCACCCGGTGCTCTCAAAAACGGGTTCAATGCTTAGAGAATCCCTCCGATCACAGATATTTGCCAATGACTTAATAGTAGTTATACCTAACTAGCCAGGGACATCTGTGCCTGGCTTTAGGTGACAGCAACGGTGGCCGTGGCCAAACACTTACTCCTCGGTAAAAGGTCAATAATAATAATAAAAACAAGTGAAAGTGAACACAAAAAAGCAAGCCGTGTCGACAAATCTATCGCGTGCGGGTTGGGCAAAGACTCGCAGATCCCAAATGATGGTGTTCGTATTCCCGTGAAACCTCGACATCTGCCGGTAGCTTGGCTAGGGCAGAAATAGAAGCTGGGAAAACTACAACTAGGTATGTTACTACAACTATGCATTGTCGATCCCATCCAGCCGCAGATCTGAAAACCATGCCTCGCGAGGCATAAGCGTGTTAAATGAAACATGGTTCTTTGCTAAGACTAACCCGTCTCAGCTTGGAGGTATGGGTGGTGTAGTGTAGGTAGAAGAGAATATGGAAATAGAAATAGTTTTACATACTAGTGAAAGAAGTTATCGTATGTAGTGTAGTGTAGTGTAGTGTAGAACAGGGCGAGAAAAGAGGTGGTATAGGGCGAGGTAGTATTCCGAGCTATCGATACATGGTAGTCCATATCATTCATAACCAGACATGAGCGGTCAAAACTCGATGGTGGCTTGGCGTGTGACTATAAAAAGCACAGCTCTATACATACCTAATGTACATAATATAATAATAGTGTACATACCCATAGTTCAGATGACAAGGCGTGAGGTTATAGTTGGTGAAGATTATGTACGTAGGTAGCTGTGGTTAGTCGGTATACTAAAATAGAAATTCTGATAGCGTAAAATGTTGTTTGAGAAAGAGTTGAAACAATGCATGGTGAGATTGGTAACTGGGGGGTTATCGAAGGCTGCGAATGAGAGAGGTTTGGTAGGAGTGTAAGTGGTAAAGGAGAAGCACGAAAAGGAGAGCGAAAAGTAAAATAGGTAGTAGAAAAGCCACCTAGATTACATACATGTAAGTACCTACCTAGTCAGTACCTAAGTATCTACTTTAACCTTCCTTCAATAACTGTTGAATGCGCGGCGGTGACGTAGGCTGACTGGCCTATAGGAACTAACTGAGGCTCTATTAGAAAGGCAAGGTACCTAGGTTAGGTACCTTAGCTACAAGAGGGAGATGGAACGAAATGGGGAGAAAGAACGACTGAGTGAGCGAGCGAGTGGTGTGAAAGCAATTCTATCGCCCTGTTTCAGATCATTAGCGTGTCCTTTAAAGGCGATGCCTCGATCATTGATTGGTGCTTTCTGTCCGAGCATGATTGGTCTATATGTGTAACACATCTTAGGATAACTAGGATATCGCGTCTAGGTGTTTCCGTCCAGCCTGTGTCATCTAAAACGGCCTACAATGCCGACCTGCCTTGCCTACCTAATCTCAGGAATACCTACCGCATCAGCATCAGCGATGTAGGTACATACATCATGTACATACACCATGTACTTACCGGAATACATACGCGTGCATTACGAACGAACAAACAAATAAAGGAACTTACCCCTGAATCTAGCATATGGTGGGTGGGCTTGTCAGACTAGGTACTATGTAGTATGTGCCTATCTGTCTATTCGGATATCTATCTAACACTAAGGTTATATATCTGTATGATCTGTCAAGTTGGCTAAGCTAACTTAACCTAGCTAAGATCGGGTAGTTGGACAACGTGCACATCTCACTGATAAAACGTACGATGGCAAACAGGTTTCGTAAGACACAACAACGAATATAACTGCTAGTATGGGATTCCCGGCTTTGCCCATTCTTTTATGTTACTTACGCCTTTAGCTAGTAGTGATGAATACTTGTAACCTAGGTTGAACTTGCGAAACCCGGAGTTTCTGGGATATGATGGATGGATGGGGGTGGGAGCTTGGTGGGAGCTTGGCCCCATCCCCTCCTCATCTCTTTTGCGGGAAAAAATGGTCTGGTTAGGGCTTTAGCGTACCCCGGATTCGGCAGCCGCCTTGCGTGTTCACTCATTTACCTGAAGCTATTTCTCTCTATTTTGCTATGCTACTATATCTGGCTTGGTTATGCCTGGCACTTGGACTGGCACCTGGAACAATTAGGGGTAACCATGTAGGCTAACCTAGGTACCTATGTAAGTTATGTCCCGTTTTGAATAACCAAGGCTCTCCCGATCTTCTAGAAGGGGGAGAGGAAGGGGGGAGAACTAGGTAAGTACTGTACTTCCATGTTAGACCTTACCCTACCCTACCCTATCTACTACGACTACACTACTCAACTAGCTACATACCTTGTACCACTATGTACTTGACGCTATGTAAGTACATAGTATGTAGACACATATTGTAATAGAGGTATATCCCGAGGTCATTGATGGACATATGCATACCTCTTATCTCTCACGTTAACATTTGAGGTAGTCGAAGGCCAAGATCTCAAGAGGACCCATCAAATATCGTTACATCACATACAAGACTAAACAAGACAGGACAAAGCACAACGAGAACAAGAACAAGATCAAGAACAAGAACAAGTTAAAGAACAGGTATCAAGCTGGATTGTGATGGAGGGCAATTAGATTAGTCACGTAACCTACAGACGTATAGGAACGTCACTTACAGTGGGGTGTGGGAAACCGTTTAAGTCTGTCTAAGACGCCCTCCCCACTCCCCGGCCGGCACAGAGCACCACAGGAAAGCAGATCGAACCAAGAACCGGTTGCACGTAGGATGGGATAGGATAGGGCAGGGCAGGGTACATACGTATGTTGTGATGTAGGTAGGTATATTTGCCATAATCTATATACTTAGTATGTTATGTTAATATTGGAATTGATATATGTAAGTAAGTGAGTAAGTAGGTTAAGTAGTTTCTTTGAGACTAGGCTAACCTAGTTACTAGACATCCACTGATCCTATAAGCGAGCACGCCGTTATATGTATTCCACCAACTGAGTATGTATGTAGTACTTAAAATAGTGGACCTAACCTAACCCAGTATAACTATTTTTTTATTATTGCCACAACCTGTCCTATTTCTCTTAGAAAGATGTATGAGAAGAAAGAGAGAGAAAATTATCAGAGAGAAAAAGAATAAGCAAGTAACCTAGCAGAGAGAGAAAAAAAAAAAAAGAGAGGAGCAAGAAGAGGAGACGAGAGAGGAGAGAGGAGAAGGAGGGAAGAAGAGGAGTCGCCAATGATGTGCGCTTTGCTGATCCCTGCTCTGTCGAGGACTAGAGAATCAGACAAGTTACTTATTGGTCGAGAGGTCACTTACGTTATGTCACTGCGCTCTGATGACAATTCAAATAATGGGGATATCGGAACCCATCCTCTACCGTGCCATACCTATACCTTTACCTATACGTACAGTTTGTAGCAAATCTCTAAGTGTATTGCATAGCAGGCAACTAATAGCAGGATAACAAGTATCAATTGGCTGTTGCCAACGGTGGGAAGAGGGAGAGAATCAAAAGAACCCCGTTGTTTCACAGGTCGACTTTCTCGGTTCGTTGGCGCCAGCCCCCGACTGTTTGACTACTGCTTTAGTACTAGCCACCACTAACAGCGCTACGTTGAATCAAGCAGAACCCAGTAAAACCCAGTAAAACCCAGTAAAAACCCAGTAAAAAACTCCGAGTTTACCTGAGCAACTACGCAATCCGCCCAATGGTCCAGTTAGCTCAGTGGCGGGACCTTTAGGTAATTATAGGCAGTTGAGGTAAAAGTAAGGTAGGTCAGGGTATCTAAAGTAGGCACGGTACCTAAAGTTCGGTACACTAGGTACTTTGAAGGGACCTCTGACCTATTTTGCCATCCTTTTCCCCTCCCCACCAACCACCACAACCACCACCAAGCTTTTTTTTTTATTCCCTTTTTCTCTTTTTTTTTTTTTTTTTTTTTTCTCTCTCCCACTCCAATTGTCCCCATCTCCTGGATTGGAACACCTCACTCCTTCAACTCCACCAACAACAACTTCTTCCCTTTTTTTTTTCTTCCTTTCTCCAGGCTCTTCCCCCCCTCTTCCCCCCCCATCCCCCTTCATATTTCGTCACCTAGATCTTTTAGATCACTAATGGAGCCTGTATATTGATTTCGATCAGTTTGGTCATTTGGTTTTCTTTCCTCCTACATTCTTCCCTAGTTCATCTACGGCTTGAGGGGAGTTTGTGAGTGTGTCAAAAAAGAAGAGAGAGAAAAAAGAAGAAAAGAAACAATAAAAAGGAAAATAGCACACTCGCAGCATATATTTGTCCTAACTGAGGTGTTGGCTACATCCCGACTAGACTCGAGACGTCGTCTTTCACTCTTTCAATTCAACTCGCATCCATCCCCCTTCCCACAGGGATTTTTATTTTATTGCTATTTTCGAGACGGCATAGCATTGACCTAGAGAGACTTCGACCTAGTCCCGGTCGCTCATCCAATTGTAATAACCCCAAAAGAGATTTGTGGGATTACTACCTTCGACTACTTCATTCCTTTTTGGCAATTCTTCTACTATTGCCTCGTGTGCGACGACATAATTTAGAATCAGAAGAAGCAGACCCGATCGTCGATCCACCCGAGCAACGTTGAAGAAAAATCTTGTCAGCCAGCTTGACACCACGTCAATTCGATCTTCCTTACTAAAAAACAAAATAACTTCGTCTTCGCAGCTTACCTGCGCTGTACGGAGCTAATCGCCCTATACTACCATCCGTGGTGGAGAGTTCTTATAGTTTTGCCTCTCCCTGATGAGGGTCGGATGTATAATCGATAATGTCAACTGCTAGATCCGAACACCTGACTATTGGTTACCCATCCAAGTCCAACGGTCAGCGTTCTAATTCACCTACTGCTAACGTATCGCCTGTCGAGTCGTCTAGCTCGTCCGCCATCAGGTCTCCGTTTGGTCTGTCGGGCGTCATGAATCCCACCAGCAAGATGGCAGGTACCTCGCGATCTGGGGCAGGTTCTCCATCGCACGATACGACTGGCGCGAGCAGACTCTTCTCCAAGAGGTAAGTTATATCTTATTCTCCTTTTCTTTCCCTCTTGGATCATAGCTAACAAGATGGCCCTTCTAGAGCTAGAGAAATCCAAGCCCAAGAAGGCGTTCCTGGCTTGCCAGTAAATCCATGGGGTGGTCCGCCTACCAGCGGCAACTCCACCCCCCTTCGGGAGAATATTCCCGAGTCACCAACCGATGGTTTCCCAGACTTTACCCAGCTGCCCACTCCCGAGAGTTTGCCATCGACGAGGCGTGCGAGAGCCGGTACGGTCCCGTCACGATTCCCTCCCGGTGGTATCGGAAATGGTCTTCTTAGTGTCCCGGCACTTGCTGCTCAGTCATCCCAATCTTCCCGTCCAACCCCTTCCCAAAGCCCATTCAAGACCCCCTCGCCTGGTTTGGGCGAAACTCCCGAACCACCGCGATCTTCGACTCTCCTGTCTAGACTCCGTGCTGGTTCTATGCCCCAGCGTAGTCCATTTGCCCATGGCCCAGGCTCTAGTTCACCCTTTGGACCCTCGGTTTTCAGCACGTGGAATGCCCCCGGTCGTGAAAGAGGCAATACGCTTGCGAGCATTGCAAGCATTGGATCCAATGGACCTAGTTCTCCAGCCCAATCTGCCATGTCGAAAGATGGCGCTGGCGAGAACGATGTTCATATGAGAACTCTGGACTACTTAGGTCTAGCCGAGACCCCGCAACCCGCTCGTGCTCAGCTTGCCACTCCCTCCTATCTACCCCATTTGGCCGACTTCACCAAGCAATCCAACCGGTTCCGATCTTACTCGGTGAACAACAAGGACAAATACGCGGATGAGGAGGACGACGCCTATGACGACGACTTAACCATAGAGGATCAATATGCCGCGCATTTGCAAGATCAGCTTGCGGCTACTAATGCCGCTATCCACAGCCATAACTTAGCTGTGCAGAGTCTCCAGTCTTTCGCTTCGCAGGCTTCAGCTACTAGACCTCGAGCACGAACAGCCGGTGTCCTCGAGCTTCAGGGAGCAGGTTCGAGGCTCATGCGGAACTACTACCCCACTCCTTCCCGCCTTGATAGCTCCATAACTGCTGCCGAGATCCAGCTACCGAACGAGAAGGAATATGAAGATCTCCCCACTGCTGTTGCTGCGATGAGCTTGGGCAGGTCGAACAGCCGCAACAATGGCCTGCTAACAGCGGAAGAAGCTGGTCTGGAAGGACCAACAAGTGCTCTATGGCTTGGTAGTATTCCGACCTCTACCACCACGTCAACTTTGACCGAGATGTTCAAATCACATGGGCCCATCCTCTCTGCAAGAGTGCTCACCCACAAAAACTGTGGCTTTGTTAACTTTGAGAGAGTCGATAGCGCTATCTCGGCTAAAGCTAGTATGAATGGCAAAGAGATCTTCCCGGGAGCTGGTCCCATTCGCATCAACTTTGCTAAGCCTCCTTCCGCTTCGAACACCCCCGGCCACGACGGTGTCTTCCCCAGCCCAAGCCCTGATCCATTTGGAAAGGGCCAAGATGCCAATGCTTCTAATGCCGCGAACTCGGCTGCTGATGGCACGGGAGCTGCTTCAAGTCCTATTAATGCCGCGCCGGTGATCCCTCCGCTACATGAAATGACCGGCGATATCACTCAGATTGTCAAGTCCTTTGGGGCTACAGACGAAGATGCTTTCAGAATTTCCCACAGCCTGCAGTCTGCGATTCAGTTCACTACCTTTGTCGACGAAATCCCTCCGATTAGAGAGCCTACTCACACTCGTGTTCACGATGCCCCGAAGCTCAGGGATATCCGAAAGCGTATCGACAACCAAAGCTTGTCTCAGGCCGAGATCGAGAACATTGCCGTAGACATGCTCCCGGAAATTGCTGAACTATCATCAGACTATCTAGGCAACACAGTTGTCCAAAAACTATTCGAGCACTGCTCAGATGACCTTCGGGATGCCATGCTTGCTGAGATTGCTCCACACATGGCTGAAATCGGCGTGCACAAGAATGGAACCTGGGCAGCACAGAAGATCATCGATGTTTGCAAGACACGAAACCAGATGGGATTAATTGTTGAGCATCTTCGGCCGTACACCATTCCGTTGTTCCTAGATCAATATGGCAACTACGTCCTCCAGGGCTGCCTGAAGTTCGGCTCGCCTTTTAACGACTTCATCTTCGAAACCATGCTTAGCAGAATGTGGGAAATTGCCCAGGGCAGGTATGGTGCCCGAGCCATGAGAGCATGTCTCGAGAGCCACCACGCTACCAAGGACCAGCAGAGGATGCTAGCAGCTGCCATTGCCCTTCACAGTGTCCAACTTGCTACCAATGCCAATGGAGCTCTTCTCCTGACCTGGTTCCTAGACACCTGCACCTTCCCTCAGCGACGCAGCGTGTTGGCTCCTCAGCTTGTTCCATACTTGGTTCATCTCTGCACCCACAAAGTCGCATATCTCACCGTACTCAAGGTTATTAACCAGAAAGCAGAGGCAGACGCACGCGACACCATTCTGAAAGCCCTCTTCTTCACACCAAAGGACCAGATCTTGGAAGCCATTCTCAGTGACCATGCCTGCGGTGCCACTCTGATCTTCAAGGTGCTTACCACTCCATTCTTCGATGAGAGCATCAGAAGTCAAGTTGTAGAAAATGTGAAGAACGTATTGGTTCGCATCAAGGCTCAGCCTAATCAGGGGTACAAGAGACTTATGGACGAGGTTGGTCTTTCAACACGTAACGGTGGGGGCGGCGGAGGGTCTCGCGATCACTCCGTAGGGGGCAACGCTTCGGGAGAGAGGCAGCGGCCGGCTTCGAAGCAAAACCAAGCAGCAAACAATGCCGCGGTCCAGCAGAATTCCCAATTTAACAACCAATACTTAAACCCTCTGAACCCCGCCAGCAATACTCCGGGCTATGATATGAGCGGATTTGCGGTACCTCGAAGCGAGAGCGTAGAGCCTGCGATGCCCCAATACCCCTCATACGGGCCCCAGGGTCCAATGTTCAATGCACCCAACGGGTCGATGGCACCTGTCAACCTTCAACAGTTGCAGTATCAGCAAAACATGCTGTCGCGGGGGACACCACCGATGAACAACTACTACCCACCTATGCAGGCGGGCTACGGTGGTTTCAATAACTCTAGTCCCTCCATTGACCAGTACCGTGGCCAGAATGTGGCAAACGGCAGCCCAATCCAGCCTCCTGGTGCCCCGGCCGGCTTTGCGCCGCCCGGATTCGGCATGGGCATGGGCATGGGAGGTTACGGATATGGCAACGGAATGCCAAACGTGGCCTACATGCAAGAACAGCCGGTCAATTCTAGACGTGGACGTGTAGGTCAACCCCCTCGGAAGCGATCGCCTCGACCATGATGATGATGCTGACGGGCGCGCTTCAGAGATGATGAAACGCCCAGTGCATCTTGTCTTGCTCGTGAGCCAAGGTGGGTTTGCCTCGACTAGAATTGTCGTTCGATATTGAGTTGATGTTTGTATCGGTACGGGAGTTTGGTGTGAGACGTTTTGATTTTATGTTCAGCTCTTGGGTTCGAGAATCAGAGGGCCCAATTGGTGCAATTGGATGTCTTCCCGAGACATTCGATGGGTACTCCCCTCGCCTTGGCAGGCCGCGGAGGGCGGGAGACCACACACTTGGATCCTTAGCACACCTCACGATTGTTCAGCAACGATTTTTTTTTCTCTTCAGGCGACCTATAGATAGGGCTTGACATTATTCGATGTTGGCCGAGTTGTGTGGGTAGAGAACTTGCGGTCAGGCGGGGTTTGGCTTGGGGGGAAAACCATTTTGATGAGTGATGCTCCACTAAGCCCATGTTTGCTGTATGTAGAGACCTTTGGTTTTTTTTTTCCTTCTTACGAAACGACCAGAACTGTAGCAGATTTGTTTTTCTTTGAGAAAGGGAGGCCTAGATAGGAAAAGGTTTCCTACTAGGAGGATGGAGGAAAAGATTATGAGAGAAAAAAAAAAATATAAAAAAGCAAGGGAACAAGTCTCCCGAGGCAGACAGACAGACAGACAGACAAACCAAACGAGCAGACTAGAGGCAGTGCGGAACCAGTGGAAGCTGTTCAGTCACCAAAAAGAGATATATGTCTTATTGCGATATCCTTCTCTCTGATATTTTTTTCTTTTGTAGTATCTATCTTGTGTATGCGATATGTGCTGTGTGTGTGTTGATGTATCGTGGAACTCGTAGACATACATACCCATACCCACTCTATAACCCCTTTCTTGCCAAATCCAACGTAGTGCACTTGTATTCTAATGGTGGGCAGGTAGTTACCTACTTTTTATGTAAGGCTAGATAAAGGAAGGGGGGGGGGGATAGGGAGAGCAACTTGGATGGCATGGAATGGAGCGAGAATACGGGTTTGGTGGTAGGTTACCTACACGAACTAGCATATGTACCTACACCATCACGTAGATTGTAATAAAAAACACACACCAAGCCAAAGAACAACAATCTCGATGTACATTTCAAAGCAAACCCCAGTTTTTCGGTACTCCTTATGCTTATTCTTATTTCTTATTTCTTGTCTTTATTCTTATTACATGGCCCTGGCTAACTTTGATCTTATTCTACATTGTCGAACTGGAAAGTGGGTTTACCGGGGACGGCGGCCTGGGCGCTTCCGGGGAGCTCTCCTTCCCACGGTTGGCCGCTGACGATGTCCCGGCCGCCGTCGGGCTGGAGGACCTCGACGACGTGCACGCCGGCGCAGTTGGGTTGCAGGGTGGAGGTGAGGGCGGGGATGATCTCGGACAGGGCGCGTTTCTCGTCGAAGGGCAGGCGGGCGTCGAGGACGGCGGTCTTGGGCTCGCCGGCGTCGAGGCGGTCCTTGAGGGACTTGATGAAGGGCATGGCGCGTTTCGTCTCTTTCTTGTCGAGCTTCTTGCCTATGCTGTTCATTTCCACGAGCCCCAGGCTCGCGAGCGCTTCGCTCACCAGGTTCAGGCACGTCTCCTGCCAGTCGGGTAGCTTTGAGCTGAGGAAGACGGTCACCTTGAACGGCCGTTTCGGGTCAAATGCTACCCTCGTCTTGCCCTTTGCTAGTTTCTTGTGCTGCTGGCCTTTGGCCGCGGTGATGTTGGACATGGTGTTTCGGATGTAGTCCAATGTTGCCAGCCATGCAGCATCAGGTGGTGCTACTTCAGGCCAGGTTGTTGTCTGGATACTGTGCTTCTGACCCAAAACTTCAAGCCAGATGTATTCGGACCAGTGAGGTGCCACAGGAGCCAGTAGAGCGGCTTGAAGCTCAGCGTACCGGCGTACAAGCTTTTGATGCATGGAAAGGCCCGCTGCCTTGGTGGCATCACGGTAAAAATCACGTGCAGCAATAAGGTCGTAGAAGCCAGACTTCAGAGCGCCCTTGAAGAGATATTGATCATAATGCGACTTCGTCTCGGCAACAAGGCTGTTCAAATGATGCTCGAAGAGGTGGTCCCAGAAGCACATTGTGGCATCGCCGGTACGGAGAGCCGCCCCATCCCCAACCCCGGATAACGTTTCCTGAATCCACTTCCTGAGCTCGTAAAGCCTGAGGATCGTCTTGTTCGCAACAGCCTCCTCGAAGTTGGCGTCGTCAATTCCGTCTCCCGCGTCAGCAAGTGCGACTCTCACTGCGTCGGCACCGTACCGTTCGATACTTTCGCGAAGCGTGAGGAAGTTGCCAGTGCTCTTGCTCATCTTGTTACCGTTGAGCAACAGGTGACCGTTCGCGCGGACACCACGTGGCCAATATTCGGAAGGCCAAATGGCCACGTGGTTGTATAGGAAAAAGGTGAGATGGTTTTGGATCAGGTCTTTTCCGGATACACGCAAGTCCAGAGGGTACCAATATTCAAATTCGCGACGCATTGCCTGTAGAGTTGCCAGCGGGATGTCGCTTCCATCTTCTGGCACCTTATCCGAGCGGGCTAGGATGTAGTCCCAGACAGCGTCGGTCATCTGGTTTGGAGATATACCCCCTAGCCCCTTTTCCTCGCCATACAGATCACTGTGCAGATAATGTGCGACTGTGTAGTACGCCTGGTAAATGGTGCTATCGCTGAGAGACTCAACTAAGAATTTGGTATCCCAGGGCAGCTTGGTGCCTAGCCCAAAAGACCGCGCGCAAGCCCATTGGCTTAACCAACCAAGAGTGCTTTCAAACTGATGTTTTGCCTCGGAAGAAAAGGTGTTGAGCCCGCCGCGGACATGCGCAAGCACCTGATCACACCAGGCACCATCACCACCGGATTCGGCTGTTCCGTAATTCAGGTACCATTGATCCAAGTGCGCAGCAACACACACGTCATTCGACCGACTGATGACAACGCCATCAGGCTCAGCATAGTGAAAGGCGTTCCCTGAGTCAACCAAGTGCTTTTGAAGGAGGCCTTTTGCTTCTTGCACAGAGCGGCCTGTGAACTCTCCGTATACCATGGTTCCCTGATAAAAGCCGTCCTTGTAGGCGATTTCCTTGGCCTCGGCAAGTTTGGGGTCCTTGGAAGAGACGATTTTCATCTGAGTAACCAGTGTAGGTGCTATCAAGTTGCCATACGTGGGTGTCTGAATTATAGGCAAGATATCTGTTATCACCCACTCTTTCTTGATTTTATAGTAGTCCGGCTTATTGGACAGGTCAATCGTGGTTGCATAGTCATCTGGACTGTCAGATGGTACACTGCACTGGTTCGTTAGCTATCATTTCTTTCCAGTCACGAGGTGTTATAGCATACCATGTAACAACGCCAGTTCCCTTAGTTTCCTTCACAGTCTCCATGGGCAAGATGTAAACCCCGTCCTTGTGTACTGACAGGGGCGCATCGACCTTAGTACCAATAACA
Source organism: Camillea tinctor (assembly GCA_022578605.1). Lineage (NCBI taxonomy): Eukaryota > Fungi > Ascomycota > Sordariomycetes > Xylariales > Graphostromataceae > Camillea > Camillea tinctor. The sequence continues at coordinate 364,629 of MU394081.1, read as the reverse complement.
TCAGCACCGTCAAGGTCCAGTACGTTAACACATTGGCCCCATTCGGCAAAGGTACCAGGCTGGTAGGCAATGTTGCGGGCAGCGCGCCCAGTTAAGAAAAGGTATTCGTTGTCCTTGGCGGTGGAGACGATGGTGTACTTGACCTTCGGGCCTACGAAACAACACGTCTGTCCGTACATGGTCTCGGGACGTAGCGTTGCGGCTACAAAATACACCTGGGCATCGGCTGGCAGGTTTGCGGCTTGAATCTTAGCACGGGCAGCGTCGGACCAGGTCAGAACCCGCAGCTTGATGGCAGTGTACTCCTGCACGTTAACTCCCTCGCCCTCGCTACGGTCGTGATCCAGGCATGCTTGACCATCCTTGGGTGAATATACGGTATAACGTTTACCGAATTTGATCTTGCCAAGCTCTTTAAGTTGTCTCATCTGCCAGCGAACAAACGAGTCGTAATAGGGGTTGATCTCGGTGGTGACGAAAGAGCGGCGCCAGTCTATGCCGAGACCGAAGCTCGTGGCATCACTTATAGCAAGTTGGGGGAAAACACGGACCCAGTGGTAGGGATCTGCGAAGCGATGGATCTCGTCTTTTGCGATTCCCTGGGAGAGCATGATCTGAAACTGGTACTTGGCCTTGACGGTCTTGGCCGCCGCCTTGCTCTTGTTGGAGCGGAAGTTTGCGCCTTGTGTCTTCTCAGCCTCGGCCTCGTCCTCGGCCTCTTCCTCATCCTCGTGATAGCGTTCGAAGTTGGTACCGAACTGTTCGATTTCCGTCGCTAATCGATCGGCGCAAGCCTTGATAGGCATGCCCGTGCAGTGGAATCCGAAGGGGAAAAGCGTCTTCTTGCCTTGGAGGCGTTCGTAAGAGGTTGCGAACTCGGCCTTCGACATGGTGAAAGCATGTCCTAAGTGCAGACTGCCATTGCTATAGGGGTATGGGACGGTGGCCATGAATTTGGGCCTCTGGGTACGCAAGTCGTTCGGGGATAGGCTATGGAATGGGACCTCGGCGTTGCTAGGAGCATTTGTTTGGAAGACCTTGCTCTCAGCCCAGACCTGCTGGTACTTCTTCTCCGTCTCGATGAGAGCATCGCGTTTTTGCGTCTAGCGCGAAAGTCAGCACGTATAAGTTATATAGGTGTTTAGAGGGTAAAAGTATCATCGTACGTTCTCCGGCCCGGACGACTTCTCGGTGGCCATTTTGAAGTATCGGAGGTGTGGTGAGGATTCTGTCCAGAGGGCGTGAGAGGTAAGTACCAGCTTAGGATCTCAGGATGAGGTATGAGGTGGGGAGGTGTAAGTGGAAGTGGGTGGGATGGCATTGAGTCACTCAGAGTTGGTTATCGAAGAATTTACCCCGCCAGCCCGCTATGTAAGACAGAGACAAGACAGTTTGCGATTATCGATAAGACTAAAAAGATTAGGGCAGTAAAAGTTAAAAAGAAAGTTACCTGTTTATGTAATCATCCCACCTAGGAGGGTCACAGAGTCACGTGTACGTGACTGTAACATGCATATGCAGTACTAAGTACATAGTGACCAATTCCTAACTAGGGTAAGCTTACGCGGAAAAGGGGAAGGGAGGGGGGAAGGATCTGTACAACGTAAGCTAAAACGTAGGTACCTACCTTAGATTAATGTTCGCTCACCGGTTTTAGGGTGGCTGAGAGTTTATCTACGCATGCTATTCGAGGGAGGGGATGCAGGGATCGAAGGAAGGAGGGTTCGGAGGAGAGAGGCAGAGAGAGGTAAGATCAGTTATCAGAAGTAACCTGCACTACCCACCCTAAACTAGGAAAAGGAAAAGGAAAAAAAAGAGGAAAGGGGAAAGGGGGAAAGTGTTGACTAGGTAGATATTATCAATATTATATAGGATGGTTATTCGCATCTATTTTTATATTATATGTTGCCGTGTCTTAATTACATACTGCGTAGGCTCGTCTCCTATCATCCATCCATCTATGTTTACTTTATTATCGCCACCACCACCAAATATATAATATAATACAAGACATGATAACATCAACCATTCTCATGCTACATAATCTACATCCAGAGAGGGAAAGTAGAAGAGAAATAAGACAGAAATAAAAATGAATAAATTAAAACCAAAGCTTTCTTAGCATCACATGGCATGAAAACAGAGTGGAAAGTCAGAAGGAAAAAGCGTGTTTTTTTAATGCCCTAATATACGACTATATCTTTCAAGGTGAAAGAAAAGAAGGGAAGAACGAGGGGAAGAAAGAGAAAAAGGGGAGAGGAGGTGAGAACGAAACAAGCTTTCCGTATCCCCTTTTCTCCTTTATCTCTCTTTCTCTACCTCTAACCTTCTCTGCTTCATCTCATCTCACACAATCCTCTCCCCTAATCCTTCTCTCTTCTCGACTTCTCAGTGCCGTAAAATCAAACGCCGATCCGCAATGCAAAGAGTTACTTTCTCTCACTCTCATTTTAGTCCTCTATCGCCTTCTCCTCCCTCTCCATCAGCCTTGTTCTTCTCTTCTCTTCTTTTGTTGATTGTTTTCCGTACTCGAAATTCCACCGCGAGGAAGACGGAATGGCCGGAAGGAAGGAAGTAACATTAATGGGGGACACAATGGAGGGAAGAAAAAGAAAAGAGAAATAATCAAACGTAGGAAAATCAACTGTGGGTAGAGAAAAAAAAGAGAGGAAAATAACCACGACAGAAAAACTGAAACCAAATACACAAACATACAACAAACGAGGTATCATGAAGTATGGGGGAAAAGGATGTACCGATTGATGAAAATCTTTGCTTGGCCGTAACCCTTGATCTTTTTTCCCATTAACTTTCTTCTCGAAATTCTTCTGTTCAGAAGGACGAAGGAAAGAAGAGTAGGAGGAGAAAAGGGTGAGTGCCAAACAGGAAAAGCAAATAAGAAAAAAGAAAAACAATAACGAGATCTGCTCTGTTTCTGTTCTCCCCAGATAGACAGATCGATGATCGAGGATGGGAGGAAAACATAAGGGAAAATGAAAATTGATTAGGGATCCTAGTGTAGAGCATCTTCTCATCTTCCCTTTTCAGCTTTGCTCCGTAGCCCTCCATATTCTACTAAGATTGTAGAATGAATCACGCGAAAAAGGACGGATTGAAAGACAGTATGCCAAATTACCACTCCAATGCCCCTAATAGGAAAAACACTGGCTGAGGCGTCTGCTTCGGTGTTTTGGACTCGATACCAGTTTTTCTCCCTTTTCTTCCTCAAATGTGACTGTGTGGTGGGTTGGAATGACATACGATACACTGTGACTTGTGATCGTGTGTCGAAAGCCACAGGCGGGAAAACAAAATAGGTCGCCACGAGCGGGGGGGTCTAGCAGGCAGGAAATGAAAAAAGGGTACCAGTCCCCCCTTTCGGCCGAGTTCCCTGCTCCTAGTTGATATGAAAAAAGGGGGCTATTTTGGGGGGGGCCAGTTGATCCGAGCTTCCGTAGATCATTCCTTCTCGCGAGACAGCCTAAGTTTCGAATGGGGTGCTCCGAAAGTTCCCGGTTGTCCGAAAATTTGCAGGATGCTACGTTCTGTTGCCAAAGAATGCCGAGAAAAATGCGAGGGGTATTAAATGCAGAGAGATTGCCATAATGGCAAATGTTGGGTCTTCCTTTGACCATACAAGAGGCGGCTAGTGATCTTAGTATAGATGTAAGGTAGCTATTCTCTAGCAATGACCGAATTGGACGCTGCCGAGAATATGACCATGCCTATGCCAGAAGACATTGACCCAAAATCATGCATACAAAAATCCTTAGTCGACGTCCATGGCGGATTCCTCCAAAGTATCCGTAGCTATATCAACTCTGGAGGGCTTTGGTGAACTGTGAGGACTTTTGGCAGTGTCCGGCTTAGTATCATCTGCCGAGGTACTCTCCGGTGTCAGAGCCTTCTGTTCGTTCAACGTGGGGGCTGGGCCGACGTTGGTGGATGCGTCGAGTGACGATTTGGTCCGGTATTCAAGGACAGTAGTGATCCCCTTTCTCAACGCATCGGCCTGGGCTAGCAAAGTCTGCAGTGTTGTGATATCTGCTGTACTCAGGTTGCCCGAGACAATACGTTCGGTGTCGAGGTTTGCAATAACCGATTTGACACTAGGACTGGCCTCAGACTGTTGATTGATTAGTAGCGAAACTTGGGTATTTAGAATTATAAATGATGCATTATCACTTACCAGCAGAACTTGAATCAGCTGTCCTACACGATCAGGACCGCCCTGGGCAAGCCGAGAAAGATTGAGGGCTGCTTGCTGCTCCTCGAGGGTGTATACTCTAGATGGAACAGTGGGAGCGGGGAGTATAGCAGGGTTTGTTGTTCTCATCGGCGCCTGAGATTGTTCTCGGTTTTGGTGAACCCTTAAAGTAGTTAGCATGATGAGTAGCTAGCCAAGCAGAATTGATATCTTACCGAGCAATGAAATCCTTCTTAATGCCAGTCGCCGAGAGGCGGAAGACACGGCCAAATCCTTTCTGCTCTCGCCAATCACTATCAGGCTCGTCCTCCTCCTCGTCGTCCTCGTCAATCTCTACCCATCCGTTATTGACCATTCCCCGGCTGAAAGTCTGTCTAATCGGCGGTGCGTGCTTGATCTTGCGGTATTTGTGGGCCGGTCCTAATCTTGCCGGCAGGTCGCTGAGGATGTCATCTACATGACAAGGGCAGCGCCAGGTCCGGGGCACAGGAGGCACGGCCAGAGGAGGATCCAGACATTCAAGGTGCCAGTTCAGGCCACAAACCGAACAGGGAATGATGGGTTGATTGTCTGCCGCTGCTTTGTTGCAGTGATGACATAGCACTGCTCCCTCGGCGTTTCTGATCCTGAAGAAGTCAAAAGGCTCATCAATGTGCTTTTTGCCAGTCCTAGAAGAATAAAAATGTTAGTCCCAAAGACAGCGTGACCCATATGTGGGTGAATCTGTACTTACTTCGGCTTGGCCTGAGGGATGTCCTCATACTCGCCCTCTTGGCCTGTCTTGCGCTCGAGGCTGCTGAAGAGCTGATCAAACGGGCCCTCGTACTCGGACATAGATGGGTAAAACCTCTGGGAGCATTCGTTGCAGAACCACTCATCAGGTTCGTGGCCTTCGTCCATTGGCGGATCAATGCACATGAAATGGAACGAATAGTTGCAGCCGTCGCAGCAAACAAGTCGGCCATTACCACCACAAGTATAGCAGGAGTCGTCATTATCGTCCTAGCAGCAGACTGGTTAGCATGTTCAACATTGAGGGCAAGCCGGTGGCTACCCGCTGGCGCGGCAAAAGCGGGAATCTAAAAAGATTGCCACCGGCCCAACTTGGGGTAGGCAAAAACTCTCAGGCTGCTCAGCCTCTCAGCCCTCTCCGCCCTCTCTGCTGGGGAGAATGCAGGTATTATTGCAGAGCTAGCGACGCAGGAAGAGTAGAGCGTCGGGGTAAGAAGGGAGCAGCAGGGTCAATTTCTTAAGATATGCTGGTAAAAAAAAAAAACAAAAAAACAAAATAATCACTCACCTGGGTGTTGGGGCCGCCATTTCCCACCGGACTCGGTCGCTCACCACTGTTACGGGGAATTCCCGCAGACGTACCCTTCTTCTTCATCGGCCTATGACGAGGGAAACACCGGTGGTTAGCCATGCAAAACAGTGTTATTTAGGAAAAGATAGAAACAAGAATTGTTAGATGAACAGGTTAATTCCTAGGCAATACGAAATTATGTGGTGCCACATCGCCGCTTGGCTGAGCTTTGCCTGTGACAATCCAGCCGGCTATCGGATCACCATGTGACGCCCGCACCAGCCATCGGTGTGATGCACGTGAATGAAGGAGTGAATGGAAATGGGAGATGGAGGTACTCACGATGTTTTGACACGCAGTCCACCTCGGGGCTTCTTGGCAGATCGCACGTTTGAAGGCGTCGCAGCACGCGAGTTGCGGGCCGAGGCTGGCTCCTGGTCAGCCCGGAAGGACGAGGTCGTGGGTGAGGCCGATTCGTCAAGATCGTCATGATTCCTCCTGGCTGCGCGGGCCGCCCGCGAAGTCAGAGCAGGCGTGGTGGCCAGAGCCGGTGGCCGGGACGAGCTATTGGCAAACTCGGTCGGCGGCGGCGGCGGAGGACCGCCGAGCAAGTCGTCAAGTTCCAGGGGCTCGCGGATAAAGCTCTCCTGGCAGGAGTCCTTGGTGATGGCGGTGTTCTCAGATTTCTTGCTGAGCTTCTTCTGCAAGATGCCATCTACACCATCTGAAGGTAGACTACCAAAACGGCTGTTGAATTTGAGGGGGGCTGGCGGTTGATGCGGATGGGAATGGTGATGGGATGCGCCGTTGGTGATGATGGCGGCCGGCATGCTCGAATCACGGGAAGGAGGGTGATGGGAAGGAGTAGTAGTGGTGTGCGAGGGTACAGAGTTGGGCGAAGCATTCTTCTTTTTGACGGCGGGTTTCTTTTGGGTGGCGCTGATTGGCTGGGTTGAGCCAACCGGGATCAGCGCATTATTTTGCTCGGCGTCCATGGGACGCGAAACACCCAGGTTACCGTCTACCCGATCCATGAACTCGTCGAAATCCTCGATGACATCGTCGGGCACCGAGGAGAGCGACGACGATGTGCTACTAACCGATTCAGACCGTGTCTTCTTGCTCCGCGGTGATTTGTTGCTGGCCCGACCATGCGCCGCTGACGCCTGGCCGTTTGTGCCCGGCTTGAGAATGACGCTGGGGCGATCGCGCTCAATCTTGACCTTTTTGCTAACATGGCCATCGGCATCGGCGTCGACGTCGACGTCGACGTCGACGTCGTCGCCAGTGCCGGCGCCGGCGACAGGGCCGCTGCCATCGTCGAGCTCTTTGAGAGGCGTGGCCAGATCCATGGTCACGAGCTCGTGGTAGGGTGCAGGTTTGGGTTTGTGGGGGGTGAAGCGGCTGCCGGTGGAGGGGGGCACAAAGTAGTAGCAGCCTTTGTTGTCCCTTTTACCGTCTTTCTTTTTCTCGTGAATGAGCCTACTAAATTCCTGAAGCGTCTCTACGTCGGCACGCTGATAGTAAATATCCTCGATCATAGACACAAAATGAGGATCCGAAGAATTCTCGTCGTAGAGCAGGCGCAGGGCCCAGGCCGTCGGGTAGCGATAGTGACGAAGCGCTTCGTCAACCGCTGACTCAACTACTTTATCGGCTAGTTCTTTATCATCGGGCTCGCGGCTCATAGTCGCAGAGGGCGGGTGAAAAGGCGAGGAGGCATGCACTGGAGTAGGAGTAGGTTCTGCTGCAGCGAGAGAAACCGGGGCAGGGTTTGGGGTAGGGCTAGGCCGTGCACTTTTGCGCCGGCTAGAATGACGTCGTGTGCTTGGAGTCTTAGTAGTACTAGAAGTAGCAGCAGTGGTGGTGGGAGTATTGTTATTATTAGTAGGGGGGTTGTGGGAAGTATTGTTGTGATTGCTGTTGCTGTGGTGGTTGCTGTGGTGGTGGTGGTTATTATTGTGGTGTCGCGCCTTTGATTTTTTGGGCACGTAGTCCTCGTCCTCTCGATCGTCCGTCACTGGCAGGGCAAACATCGGTCGCGATAGCGGGGACAAAGGTACTTCGGGTGCCGACTCGTCTACCTCCACGTCGACATCCACATCCGTCGATTCCGCAGCTGTCGACATGGGCGTGTTCTCGGGCGGCGTTGCCGTGGCAGAGGATTTCTTAAGCACTATGCGCTTCACGGTATGCACCACCGGCGGATGATCTCGATCTCGGTCTCGGTCTCCGGCACCTCCCTTCTTCATCATGGCAGCCTTGGGAAGAGTACCCAAGGGCGCCATGTTTTCCACAACACCTCCTCGAATCAACCCAGCCTCCTGAAAACTCGCTTTGTTCTGGACGGGCGGCTCCAACCAACGCTGCATGAACCCCCTTTGACCATCGCTAATAACACCTCTATTGTGACTGGACGGTGAGCTCGAAAGATGCAGTGGACTGGAAAAGCGCGATCTCGCAGCTTTGTGGTTCGAAGACATCATGGCGGGTTTTCGGGCGAGGATGGAAAACGAAACTTGGGCCCCCTATTGTCTCCGCGACAGCCTCGCAACAAAAGAACAAGCAACTCCCGTCAATTGAATTGCTGCATACAATGTTAGCTCGCGTTCGCACGGCTAAGAGTAAGGGTTGATTTACTTATCTAGGCGACTGATGCATCGGTGGGTGTTGTCGCGTTGCTTTTGTTCTTTCTTTTCCTCTCTCTCTCTCGTTCTTCCGAGACGCTTGGTACGCGGTTTAGGGAGGGAATGTGCAGAAATTCGTTGCTGCTCCAAAAAATCCGAGGTGCCAGTAGGGGCCGCCACACCACCAACTCTAGAAACCACCTTCCAGGGGGGTCAAGAACACCTTTGGTCCAGACCTTAGGTACCTTTTTTTCTCTCTCCTCTCTTTCTTTTTTTTTCTTCCCTCTCACTCCCTTTTCTCTTCTTTTTTTTTTTTTTTCCTTTCTTATTTTCTTCTTCTCTTTTTTTATCCCTCGTTTTTTTCTCTCTTACTTTCTTACTTTCTATTAACTAACTTAAAATACCCTTAACATTTTCTTGTACTTGTTTTATGTAGTTAGGTAATATACCTTGAAAAGTCCAGGGTCTTTTTTTTTTTTTTTTAATTCATTCACTTAACAAACATTTGTCTTAACTTTTATTATTGTTCCGAACAATACGATAAAAAAATGTTAAACTAGGGGGGGGAAACAAAAAACTTTACTTGATTCTTCCCCATCTTAAGCATTCACTGTCAACAGTAGGTCATGTATATATATAATAAATTTACTTATATTCGTGCACCATGCCATTTTCTATCTGTATCCGTATCTTTTCCCGTTTCCTTGGTCATAAGACTTGATCATCCCGCCTTTGAACAACCCTCCTTTCCCCCCCCTTATCTCCCTCAGGCAAAGTAGGGTAGGTCTCAGTTTCTAAGCAGATCAGTCACCCCCCATTCTTTTTCCCCCTTCGCCTTTTTGTCTTTTACATCCCTTTCCTGCTTTCTCTTTCTCTTTCTCTTTTTTATTTCTTTTCCTTTTTTTTTTCTCTCAAATATCTCCAGTTGTTTTATAAACTCCGCAATTCTCACTATCACCATCACCGTCACCGTCACCACCATCATCACGCATGTAGGAGCCTAGAGCTCTGACTCAACAAAATTCCTTTTACCCCCCGTATTTGCTTCCTTCACTTGATTCCTTAACTCCTTCGACTTTTCGTAGTGCATGTACCCACAAGGTTACTTAATATGTTGTCGCCTCTATCGTACATGATACTGCACTGTCCAATATGCAAACAGAAATCAATTGCGCCTACCTAATTTTCAGGGGTAACCATTTTGTCTGGGATAAATAGTCCCTAATCGAATCACTTGCAGTTTGCTATTACTCCAGTCTAGCATCCTACTCCTTACCTAGAAATATAATAGAGCCTACATATATGCAGCTCCCCTAGTGATTATCGACTTTTTCTTTGTGTCTTCTTTTTCTTTCTCTTCATGAACCTCCCTATCACCACAGCTTCTCTTTGGAGAGAAATCGCAAGCGTTTGATGGTTCCCGTGATATGCAGGGTTGCTCTTTATTAAGTACCTACTCGAGGCACTTAGCCGCCGTCTATCGGTGGTTCTTTGATCACCCGATACAATCACACGGAAGCCCCTATTACAACATGATTGCGCAAAGTAGTGAGCACCTCCCCTAAATGTAAACAAGCACTTCTTCGCCTGACCATCATTTCCTAAAGTTTTTCTTGCTCTTTTTTTTTATTCTACGTGCTCGTGCGCATTGCGATTATGACGGGTGCTTGTAAAAGCTATGGATCTCGCTCTGCTGTTGTAGGATTTCACTAGAGGATCCCACTTTCGGGCCTCCTTATAATAGTCACAACTCAGGCCCCGGATCAAAATGTTGTGGCAGCCGTTGCCATCCGGCTGGAATACCCGACAGGACAACATTCCGTAGCCAGTGTCTCCGATGCCACGATATACCGGTCACCCTAGAATCTCGTAAAAGCTGTCCGGGGAATCGGGCCTATCCACAGCCAAGACCTATCCCTATACCTATTCCTCATCGCCCTCGCTCTCCTCCTCCTCTCCCTCCTGAGGCTTGGCTGCCTTCTTCGCCGGCTTCTTCTTCTTCTTGTTCTTGCTCTTTCCCTTGTTTTTGCTAATAGGTTGTTCAAGGATCTTTAGGACCTCCTCATCCGTGATCTTCTTGTCCGTCTGGTACTTGCTTAGGTCCAAGGCAGGAGGAGCACCGAATTTGGTGATACCATTCTTGGTAATGGCTAGGTCGTGTCAGCTTTCTACATGTATATACCTCCCCAGAAAATAATGTGAAATAAATACGTACCAATCGTAGTTAGTAGCCGTGCTACTTCGGCGCCGTCCTTGTCACCAACCAACTCGTACTGCCGAAGGACGTTGGAACGAACGCCATCGAAGACTCCGACCTTGTATTTGGTATCTCCTGCCTCCTCTTCGAGCTGTCGCAAGCTGAAAGGGAAGTGGCCGAATCGGTTCTGGATCGTGGACAGGGTTTTACGGGCCGTCTGCGACTTGAGAATGTAGGTGTTGTTCGTCCGGCGATGTAGAGTCGCGCGCTGGTCTAGCGTCTTTACTTTGCCGGAACCCAAGCTCATGCCCATCTCGACGCCCCATACTTCACCAACCTCAGGGGTGCCATCTCCCTTAGTACCTTCAGCCGGGGCGATGACAATCTTCTTCTTGCCCTCGATCTCGTTTCGATCGAACAGCCAAGAGGTAGTGCTCTCGACCAGACTGCACTCGTAGCTCTTGGCAATCTTGTCCAGAAGAGAGGTGATCTTCGATTGCGTGGGGGGTTTGACCGCAGCAGCCTTTGCCTTCTCTTCATCTGTCCCACTTGCTAGAAGACCAGGGGGGATCATGAGCCTCAGCAGAAGTTCATTGGCGTAATACGTAGCTAGCAGAAGGTCGGCAGAGCGGCCCGTCACGACATCTTCAGCTTGTTCCTTGGCCGGTACCAGGATGGTATTGCAGACAATTGACCCATAACCGTCAATTTGGGCACCAAGCTGAATCTTCACCGGCTCTCCGGCCTTAAGCTCGATGTCGGCCTCGGCAGTATCGGAGGTCAGCGGGGTATAAGGCGTGACGTAGGATGCTGGGGAAACAGTGGTGGGATGAGAGAAACCTGCGCAGGATCGTTCAATGTGAGTATTAGATTCGACGCGGTGTGTACAGGTAAGCCTATATAGAAGCTTTCGACATACCCTTAAGCTTGGTGGTACGGTAGACCTTAGCAGTCTCCTCCTCAATAAGCTTATCACCCTTCTGGCAGATGGAGACAATCTTCTCTCCAGCAACACATAGCTGGGACACAGCAGCAAGCACCTTCTCGGATATGGCAGCGGCTGTCTGGAACTTGGCCAGGTTATCTGGGTGGAGAATCTCCTTCTCTTCTCAATGTTAGCTGTCTGTCTTTGTTGGGGAGGGGGGCTCGTGTGCTCAGTGTCGACCAAGCTTGATCAAGTATCCCACAACCCACGTAAATAATGGCGGGGTATACATGCAGATCAGAGGGGACGGGTGGCATAAGGAACAATGTGAGAAATAGGAATAAATCAAGAGGCATTAAAGGGTAAAACGAACCAACTTCTTTATTGTCAGCCATATTGATTCTGTTTTAGAGGTTGAGTAATGAAATTGACAATGATGTGGTGGAGGACAGGGAGAGATGCCAAAGTCTGCCAGTCTAATATTTGACGTTTTAGACAAGGGCTTGTGGGAGTGGAAGAGAGAGAGGGGGGGAGGGGTAGGCCGGAACTACAAATGAATTACATGGAGCCTAACCTTACATGTACTAAAATACATGTACTACCTACATAGTACATAATTTGCGTTCATACTCGGATACAAGTAATATGGATCTGTAGTGTGTACATGATGTATGTAGGTATATTCTAGGTACTTAGTACCAAGCCAGGAACACAGGCTTATATTAGCTGTTACATCATTATTTCTATGATAGCCGGAAACAATCTTCAGATTGGCTTTGGGTCTTTGATTAAGTATTAAGTATAATAGATATGATATCTACTTACTACTTGCCTTTGGTATACTGCCTCTAGTATACTACCTCTAGTATTTGCAGAACTGTCTTTGTCAAGGCTACAAGCTACAATTAGAGGATACATACGAAAGGTTAAGAAAGTACATTCATATTTTAGGCGTGTATGTACCTAGAAACTTAGCCTGACAATCAATTGTGTGGGGCTGCATGATCAAACAATTTACTTACCTAGTATGGACAGTGAAGGAAAATAGGAGGAGATAGCATGGTTGCTAAGTACCTGAATCAAGTACCTAGGTTAGTGACGTTGACTTGTCTTGTCTTAGGTAGATCACCTAGCTTCCCCGGAGCGACGGGCAGCTGTAGGTAAATTTTTTTTTTTTTTTCGAAAATTAGAAATCACCGATGGCAAATCGGTTGGCATCGGTGCACGGACCACATATTTTCTGTCAGCCACTCAACCTCAGCCAACAACCCAGACCTGATGAGATGAAATGTGGCTGTGTCTTCCAGGACATCGCGTCCCATCTTCTGTCCGCCACAGACAAGACACCAAAAAGTTGAACACTCGCGGAATCATCGCGACAACCTGGCGACACATACCCGACGACACCACCAGCGAATCCATCTCCCCTCTCCGACCACGCCCTCATCCTCATCGCCAAATAATCGTCTCCAAACATTTCAATACGCCCCAGAGTCCAAAAGCCTATAAGGTACAAATCAGCCTTGCTGCTGCTGCTGCTGCTGTCTTCAGTCGCGACTCAGCCGAATCCCATGTGAACGTCCTCTTAAAATGGCGACTCAAGACCCGGCTTCGAGCGACCCGGTTGCTGGCGGTGCCGCTCCCCCAACCTCCTCCTCCTCATCCAAACAGGAACAATCATCGACGTCGACACCTAAGGGCAAGTCAGATGCGCCGGAGGATTCCAGGACCAGCGCGACTCCTGGTCGCGATAAAGATGCGTTCCAGCAAATTCTCTTAAGCCAGGCTATCGCCCGGGATCACATCAATTCTGCTGCCCTGTTTAGCGACAAAGACCGCCAGAACAAGCACAACCACTACCAGTACAAGATGATTTCGGACTATAAGTTGGTCCGGAATGAGTTCCGGCATTGGTTCAACCCCAGCAGGCTATATGGTGAAGGCTACAGTGGCTACGGGAATGGGAGAACCGAGATTGGAGGCAATTCGCAGCTCATGTATCCCTCCCAGAAGTCCCGACCTGGCAAGCGGCACACGCCAGCTCTTAAATGGAAGCGGAAGGATATGAAGCAGCAGGCTGAGCAACCCGAAGAACTAGTCCCTGTGCGTTTGGATGTGGATTGGGACAAGATCAAGTTGCGCGACACTTTCACCTGGAATCTTCACGAGCGGATCATACATAGCGACTTGTTCGCGATGCAATTGGTTGAGGATATGGGCCTGAAGCAACCGGCTGCCCAGCCCGTCTACGAAGAAATTGTGAAGCAGATGCACGAGCAACTCAATGACTTTTACCCCTTTGTGTTCTCAGACGAAGATGCGCTGGATCCCGAGTTGCCTTACTCGGCTTGGAAGAATGATGAAATGCGAATACTGGTCAAGTTGAACATCACCATCGGACAGCACACCCTTGTTGACCAGTTTGAGTGGGAGATCAACAACCCTCTGAACTCACCTGAGGAGTTTGCTGCCAGCATGTCCAAGGACCTCGCATTGTCCGGGGAGTTCACAACTGCTATCGCCCATTGCATTCGAGAGCAGACTCAGCTATTTACTCGAAGTCTATACAGCATCGGTCATCCGTTCGATGGAAGACCCATCGAAGATCCGGACTTGGTCTCTGCTTTCCTTCCGTCTCCGATTCCTAGCGTTTTCCGGCCCCAGCAGCAGGCCAAGGAATATGCCCCATACCTATACGAGCTTAATGAAGCCGACTTGGAGCGAAACGAGATGGTCTTTTCTCGAGAACAACGGCGGCAGAAGAGATCAATCAACAGGAGAGGCGGTCCTTCACTACCCGATTTGAGAGAACGGCAGAGAACTATTCGCACCCTTGTCGTCTCATCAACGCTCCCTGGCGCAGCCACTGATATAGAAGAAAGTAGGCTCTACAAGCGGGTTGCGGGCGCGCCTGGTACCGCTCGGAGAAGAGGCCATGGTGCTCGCGATGGCGACATATCTGATTCGGATGAGAGTGAAGATTCTTCACCCGACTCGCCGGCGGCATCGCAATTGACTGGTACCGCAAGAACCAGAGGCATGCGGGGTGCCGCATCTGCTGCGCAGCAACGAATGGCCAATCTTGGTCGTTCAGAAACCCCAGAGGCCATAATACATCATCACGAGACCCGGACATCTAAGAGGTTCGGGCGTGAGCTAACAAGAGAAGATACAGAGGAACCTCACCAAAAGATAGTAGTCCTCAAAGTTCCGAAGGATAAGCTTCGAAGGCTTCTACGCGACTCGAGGCTGAAGCATAATACCCCCGGCGGATCCCTAACTCCTTCACAAGCTAACGCTCGTGCCCCAAGCACTTCTACACCAAACGTCATGCCTCCTCCTTCAACTCCGAGTGCATCCACCCCGGCGGCCCAGGCAAAGACACCGGTTAATGGAATGCCACACGGACAGATCGGTCGTGTGGAAGCCCCTGCCCCAGTCCCTGGCGGTCCCCTCCCTCTTGCCGTAAGACCCTTCTCCCCAACTTCCCCTTCCTCTACCTTCTCCCATCCCCACTCTTCCCTCTTTCGCTATTCTAGCAGCCGCTATGACCTATAGACTGGGTTTATCAGTGGCCAGGATGCTAGATCCTTGAATGTCAAACCCTCCACGCTCTTCGTTCTCCTACTCACTAGTATTTGCAGCCGCCCCCTCCAGTATGGCTTGTCACTGCGCTTGACAAGTTTAAGCAAGAAGAAGCTTACGCAAACGACCAATTCGAAGGCATTATGCGCTACAGTGCGGTTGACACCAACACAGACCAAGCTTGCCCACTCCCCCAAGGAGGCCAACCCATCCCCCCCCACGTTCGCTTTTACTTCCTCCCTCGTATTCGTTGTCTTGACTGTCCTGGCAAGCTATACACACCAGGACCAGATACATCGGCTTCCAACTTTGAAGTCCATCTCAAGAACAAGGCCCACAAAGAAAGAGTGGAGCTTAGACTTCAAAGTACGGCAGCTGCTTAGCTGGCAGCGCTGGACGTCCTCTCTATAGAAATGATGCGAATGTGGAAAAAAAAAAATTCAGATATGGCGAATGAGTGCGTGCTGGCGACGCGGAGTTCTGGCGTGTGTTGTCTTGGATTCTCTAGATGTATATCTCACTTGGCTGTTTAGGAGGGACCCCATAGGCAAGTCTACACGTATGAAGGAAGGGAAGCGTGGAGTTTGTAACAATACTATCTACCTGTCCCGAGGAGGTATAATAACAAATCTGCATGATGTACATATAGATCCCCTTTTATTTCATTTGGCGAGGAGGAACAGGTAAAAAGTCGGCTACTACGTTATGGGGATGATGCAGATAATCGATACGGATCACACTAGCTCTTTAGCGTGGCTATCTATTCATATCTTGCTTCCAGAGTTGGACCATCGTTGATGTGCTATAGGTTTTCCCGGCGGGAGGCGATATCTAGATGATGGTCTGGCCTATCTCCCTTGCTTGGTTTGTTCATGACTCAGATGCTAGTTGTACATTCTGTTGGAGAAGATTACGAGTCATACTTCCAAGTGTTTAGAAGCTCCTTTGGAATGACTTCATATATGCCATTTAATATGCATGTATGTTGCTTATGAGAAAGTCATGATAGACTGCCAGGGGCCTCGCCGGGGTTAGATTGGCTCTTTTGTCTGTCCTTTTTTACAAACACAAGATGGTCATCTGAACGGCCTCACAGATAACTTCTACTCTTGCAATATTGATCATCAATGAAGTTGCAATTTAGAAGATATGGCCAGCAAGTTCAAACTATCAACTACACGTCTACTACACACAGTCCTCTTTGGAAGTTTGTGATAACCATTTCAATTTAGTTTATAGAAAGGCATTTCCCCCCTATTCCAAGCTTTATAACTGTAACGGGCTAGGGTTGAATGTCTAGGCATCTTGGTCATGGTTCCAAGGCACGCAATCTGGTGAACATTCCAGTTGTCAATGAGATTCTCCTGCAACCACACGAACAAAACCCCATTCCCATTGCTTTTTGTTTGATTACATCACCCCGCCACTGCGATGATATCTATGGCGGAATGCGGAATTAGGGGTCCTCTCACCGTGATACACGTGGTAGATACTAGGCGCAACAGAGATAGGTTACCGGATGACATAGGAGGTCAGACTGGTTGACTCCATTTTAACATGTAGTGATACCTGATTTATCGCGCCCAACTTGTATATCTCTAAGTGGTGTACACTGGATAAGGGCTTGGATTTCCAGTGGAATATATAGGCGGACTTGAAACGATCCCGCGACATAAAAAGGACGACAAGGGCGCATCAAGGAGTTATACAAAGTTCATACCTTGGAGAACATCAGTGTCTTAGCGAGATGCTAATTTAGGAACCGAATTGATGGTCCGTGCATACAGCTGAGTTACATAAGTCTCATCTGGGCTAAGCCGGGGTGGGTCAGATCGATCCTAATGAAGGGGGTCCCTGCGCAAAAAAAGGGTTTCCATAGCAACAAACATCAGCCAAAAGAAAAACAAGGGCTTACCAAGGGCCAAGCTCCCCCCCTTTGAAGAATAAACCACCACCACCATTCTTCTCAAGTTCAGCTTTCCAACCCCCCGACAAGAAGAAAACTCCAATAAACTTTCCTTACCTCCCTTTTCCTTTCCCACACTTTATCCCCAAGAAGAGGAAGAAGACGAAAACTCCACAATGGCTGCCCGAACGTTAGAAGCTCGTTTCGAGCGCATGTCTGTCCATGACGAGAATGAATATCAGAAGCCGACAAAGGTTAGTCAGTCATATTGTGTTTTTTTTTTCTTTTGCAACCCGGCCTATCGGAGTATTGACCAGGACCATAACTATATAGACCGTCACACACAGCTCAAGTCGGCCTAATCTCTACAAGGTCGCTCTGCAGGCACAGAGCGGCAACACCGTCACCGCCGCCGTCACTCTCCCTTCGCAGGCAGCCCAGAGGAAAATAGCTCAAGCTGCTCCCGCCTCTCCCTCAAAGAAACAAGTCACAGCGGCAGCATCATCGTCCCGGACATCTTCAGATGAGCAGACAACGACAGCAGCGTCGGCGGCGGCGGCAGCAGCAGAGCGGAAGTCGGTGATAGTGGCCGAGCCCTCGCTGCCGAAGCAGTTCCACCTGGGCATGTTCGAGATCGGGCGGCCGCTGGGCAAGGGCAAGTTCGGGCGGGTGTACCTGGCGCGGGAGCGGACGAGCGGGTTCATCTGCGCGCTGAAGGTGCTGCACAAGAGCGAGCTGCAGCAGGGGCGGGTGGAGAAGCAGGTGCGGCGGGAGATCGAGATCCAGAGCAACCTGCGGCACCCGAACATCCTGCAGCTGTTCGGGCACTTCCACGACAGCAAGCGGGTGTTCCTGATCCTCGAGTTCGCGGGCAAGGGCGAGCTGTACAAGCACCTGCGGCGCGAGAGCCGGTTCCCCGAGTGGAAGGCGTCGCAGTACATCGCGCAGATGGCCAGCGCCCTGCGCTACCTGCACCGCAAGCACGTCATCCACCGCGACATCAAGCCCGAGAACATCCTCGTCGGCATCCACGGCGAGATCAAGATCTCCGACTTCGGCTGGAGCGTGCACGCGCCCAACAGCCGCCGCCAGACCATGTGCGGCACCCTCGACTACCTGCCCCCCGAGATGATCCGCCCCGGCTCCTCCGACAACTCGTACAACGAGAAGGTCGACCTCTGGTCCCTCGGCGTGCTGACGTACGAGTTCCTCGTCGGCGAGGCCCCCTTCGAGGACACCCCCGTCATGACCCAGCGCCGCATCGCCCGCGCCGACATGACCATCCCGTCGTTTGTCAGCCCCGAGGCTAGGGACCTCATCAAGAGAGTATGTTTTTCCCCTGCTTCTTTTCCTCCTTTTACTTTACATGTTTAACTCACACTAATTCTTTCAACAGCTCCTCGTTCTCGACCCGGAGAAGAGAATACCCCTCGAGCAGGTACAGACGCACCCCTGGATCGTCAAGCACTGCCTCAAGGGCGAGCGGGGCGAGAGGGAGAAGTCGTATTGATTTTTTTTTCTTAATGATGACGAAGGCAGAGGGGGAAAGAGGGGGGGAGTGAAAGTGACTTGGATGGTGGCGGCGGGCGGTGGTGATGATGATTAGCGACAGAAATGACGACGACGCAAATGAAGCTTGAATTTTTCAAGAATACTCATGGCAGGCAAAACTTACACACACACACACACACTTCGACACAATAACAACAAACACGCACAGAGAGACTCAAGACAAAAAAAACATCTGGCATCATCGTATGGCGTTCTTTTTTCCCATGGGGCAAATGGGTTCTCAGGAAGGAGTTTATTCTTTTTAATTAGGCACATTGGAAGGGAAGGGGGAGTTCAAGTTTTCAGGGGAACTGGAGTTTTTGTCTTATTTTTTGTTCTGCTCTTTTTTTTAATCGCCTAGCATTATTTTTCAATAGGTACACGCATTACAAGCCTTATATTTTCGAATATCTAATGAATCTCCTGACTTGCTCCAAAAGCTTTGTGGTATGGTATATATATATATATATATATATATATATATATATATGTATGTATGAATATCGTCATGGGTTGGGTGTTGTTATTGTTGTTGATACAAAGCTGTCTTCGCTCGAGGAGGGAAGGGCAGCTTGAATAATGTTTCACTCGTCTCTATATATTTTTACTTTTTTTTGTTCGCTTTCACCTTATTATCTGTAAACTTCATCAAATGGCCTCGTGTCCGAGAAACACGAGTCCCAGACCTGGTTCACCACCCGTGCTGCTTGCACGTCGTCTTTACACCTCGGTCGGGCCATGACGGATTGCACGGCCCGTTTCCTCACGCAGTCTTGGAATTGCTGTGTCAGTTTCCAGTTGCCTCTCGTTACCGCTTCTCTCGACCACCGGCATTCGCCGCTCAACATCGAAGCTCGGATCTGTTTTTATAACCCCATGTTAGGATTTCTTTTTCTTCTTCTTTTCTATCGCCTCTTCGGGTTCGGCCTACCTCGGTGCAAGCAGCGTGCTTCAAGTTCTTATCCCCAACCCAATCGACCTTCCACCGCAGGTGATCCCACGCATGGACCATCTCGTGGGAGAGGGTGTCCTCGAGGTGGTAGCGGTCGCGCAGGCCATTGGCGCAGATCAGGATGCCGTGGTCGGGGCTGAAGCCGCCGCTCTGGCGGTGGACGGCGCCGTCCTCGGTCAGGCGGGCGGGACAGCGGCGGCACACGACGTTGCGCTCGTCGAGGGTGCCGTTGAGCTCGCCGACCTTCTCGCGCATGAAGCGCACCATGGGCGAGTGCTCGAAGGCCCAGTCCCGCCACTGCTCGCACTTGGCGCAGTCGCGCGCCTCGTGCCGCCGGTACGCGTCCTCGAGGTAGTGGAACCGGCCCTCCGGCGTTATCTCGCCCGTCAGCAGCTTGAAGTAGTTCACCCACCAGGCTTTCTTCGGGTCGAACCCCGTGCGCTTCGGGTCGTTCTTGACGATATCCGGGAACCCGGCGGCTTTGGAAGAGGGGGATGAGGACGATGGGGTCGTGGAATTCGCGGAGGTGGAGGTGGGATCGCTTGGCGGTGCCGCGGTGGGCACCGGGGGCTCGGAGGGTTGCGGTGCCATGGGGCGGAATATGATGGATTAGATGTCTTAAGGGGTACTTCTTAAGTGGCACTTAGTGAATTTCCCGGGAACTAGGTTAGTAAGTTCAAAGGTTAGACAAAGAAAGACCTCGAACCGGGAAGAGCTCATAAAAAAAAGGTACAATTGCAATTGTTCTAGGTTAATGCAAAAGCGAAGCTTGATAAGAAAACTGCCAGCCCAATTCAATTCTGATATGCTAGAAAAGGGAAAGCGGTGAGGTCACCTTACGTCGTTATAGTGGGGATTTTCTGCCTGTCCGACTTCGGCCGTCATCCAATGAGAAAACTCTCAAATGGGAGTTTTAGAAAAAAGTTTAAAAAAAAAATACTTAGGTACCTAGGACATCCCTGGATTCGATTATCGAATCGAATACTAAATTCCAAAAGGGCAGAAATGCAGGTTGCCATGTTGTGGAGTCTCGTCTCCCTATACTCTACATACTATTAGATGGATCTGCTTTGCGCGTCCTCAGCCCACACCACAAGCCCTTGCAATGACAAGCCCAGGCGATCTCACGCCCTGTACGTAACAAGCAATCATACCTCTTTATTTTCTACTTTCTGAATTTGGCTTTATTGATAAATGCGGATGGTGTTTTCTAAGTCTTTATCTTGAGTTGTTGTTGTTGTCGTCGTTGCTGCTGCTGCTGATGCTACTACTGCTACTGTTAATGAATAACCTGTCTTTTCGTTCCACCAAGTCTATCTAGATACTCTCACGCCTTACTTACTGTCTATTGTTATATTGTTTGCTACACCTGCTAATACTGCTGAGTTGGGTGTTATACAGATATGAAGGGCCCCAAACCATTGACAGTGGTTATCAAGCTAGGTGAGAACGACCACCAATAAGGGGTTGGGAGTCAGTCATGTACCGGTGACTAATATCCTCTCTTTCTCGTCTAGGGACTAGTTCCATTGTTGATGAGAAGACCCATGAGCCGCTCCTCTCCATACTAAGTCTCATCGTCGAGACTGCTGTGAAGCTGCGCAAGGATGGCCACAAGGTTGTCATCGTATCGTCTGGGGCCATCGGTGTCGGCCTCCAGCGTATGGATGTTGAAAAGAGGCCCAAGCACCTGTCTAAGTTGCAGGCTCTCGCGGCTATTGGCCAATGTCGCCTGATAAGTCTATGGGACAGTCTCTTTGCCCATCTCCAGCAGCCTGTTTCACAGATTCTGCTGACGAGAAACGATATCGCGGATGTAAGTGCGTTTCCTCATGTAGTCGAGGGCAATGGCCACATCCCACGGGTCTCGGATGTCTAAATTGCCTCGACACAACTCGGCTCACCACTGACACCTGTTGAATAGAGATCAAGATATCTCAATGCTCAAAACACCATGATGGAACTTCTTGAGATGGGCGTCATCCCCATCGTAAACGAGAACGACACCCTCGCGGTGGCCGAGATAAAATTCGGCGACAACGATACGCTGTCGGCTATAACTGCAGCAATGGTTCATGCTGAATTCCTCTTCCTCATGACTGACGTAGATTGTTTATATGATAAAAACCCACGAACGAATCCTGATGCACAAGCCATCGAAGTGGTTGACGATATTAGCGCAATCCAGGCCGATGGTATGTTCTACCCCTTAACCTAACCTTTGAGCTTAAGTAGAAGTGATGCTGACTTGCCTATCCCTATAGTGTCTAGTGCCGGGTCTTCTCTAGGAACTGGCGGTATGGGCACGAAGATCGTGGCAGCCCGACTTGCGACTTCCGCAGGCGTTACTACTGTGATTACACGATCCTCCAGCCCCGGAAACATCGCAAAGATTGTTCGATATCTACAGGCTACAAAGGCTCTCGCACTAGCATCGTCTCAATCCAAATCACAAACCCCAGGAGTCGATGAGACCCATTTTCGTGCCCTCGCAAGCCTCGAGAAACCCCCTCTACATACCCGCTTCCTACCTCTCTCCCACCCGATTAGAGATCGGTACTTTTGGCTGCTCCACGGCCTCGCCCCCCATGGGACCATATATATCGACTCAGGAGCGCACCTTGCCTTGGCTGATAAGGCAGGTCTGCTACCCGTGGGTGTTCTCGACGTCGAGGGTAGCTTTGCTCAACAGGAGGCGGTACGACTCGTGGTGGTAGAGCGACGAGCGGAGGCGGGACCGGACGGTCGCCTATGGGGGGGCAACCCCGTGGAGGTGGGACGTGCGCTCGTCAACTACGCGGCCCCCGAGATCGCGCGCATCAAGGGTCACCGCAGTGGCATGATCGAATCGCTTCTGGGCTACGCAGATAGCGAGTACGTTGCCCATCGCGAGAACGTCAGCCTTTTCGGACGCGAAAGTAGGCCTGTCTCCCCTGTTCACAACGGGACTCCCGAGAGTGCAGCAGGGAAAGAGACTAAGAATGGGGATAATGGCATAGTTGCGTAAGCCGGGAGATGGAGAGTGAGCGATTTGCTGCTACGGAATACGATAGATCTAAAATCACGGGAGTTTGAGCGAGCAAACCTTGCCATGTTGCTATTTCAAGGGTGTAGAAAGGAATGTGCCGTTGCTTCAAGATAGAAAATGGAAGGAGGGATGGCGTGTTGGTGCTTGGTGACATTTTGAAACTGCTTCTACCATATATTACCAAAAAGGAAGAGATAAGACATTGAAAAAGTCGGATATAAAAAAGAAGGGAAGGCGGATCAAGTATGAAACTTATGATAAAAGGGGGGTTAAATATGTCTACTTAGCGATCACAAACATGAAAACAAAAAGATGATTAGAATTATATAATGAATACATCCAGCAAAAGTAAGATATATGGACTTAATTTGCATTGTCTTGAGTAGATGCGTTGGAAACAATTCTTTGGAACGCGCGCAATGAAGACTATATGTTTTACTTCTTTTTAGTTGTTGATTCTAATAAAATAAAAAAAGGGCAGCAATACTAAAATAGAACATGTCCAAAACTCCGTTCCGAAAACACATTGTATTTGTCAACCATGTTCAGCGTGACAAGAAACCAAAAAAGTCCTGTCCATCTCCCCCTTTTTTTTCTTTCCCCCTTTTAACCAGCAAATAGCGTATCTTCGTCCCTGAGGGGGTGAATTCATGTCAGTATAATTGGTTCCCAGAAAATCTCCATGGAAGTCATGGATTGTAGCATGAGCGGAGTGAAGAGAATAGAGGAAAAAACAAAAAAAAACTAACCGTAGGTATTCGCCGCAGTCGGCCTGTCTGAAACATACAATGCCCGTGGGGTCCAGCCTTCTGGCCTCGGCGGTACTGCTTAGGTGTTAGCATCTTAACCTCTCTCTTGCTCCCTCGATATCTTTAGGGTTGGATCAAAATATCAGAAGAACCTGGGGGTGTTTGATAGGATAAACCGGTTGTTTTTTTTTTTTTTTCACATACTAGCAGTTTCTCGGTCAGTATTTTTGATGGTCTCGTAATAAAGATGGGGAGGGGGGGGATATATTATGCATATGCAACTTACCCTTCTTGCCGTGACACCAAACCCGAGCGGGCAGTCCGCCATGTTGTACACCACCACGCCGACGTGCTCGGGGCAATCCTCCGTCTGCCGGCCCACGTGGGCCTTCAGGACGTTGCCGCCGAAGAGGAAAGACATCTCACCGTTTGCTGTGGGTGAGGGACCAGGTGGTAGCAGGGTTAGTTTCATGTGGTCATGACTACAAGCTTTGTCGTGGGAGAAAGGGGGGAGGGGGACGAGGAGGGCTTACGCTTAATCCAGATCTTGTATCGCGCGTGGGCGGCTAATATAGGGAGGCTTGTGACTGTTGTTATAGGTTAGATTTTATGACCTTCGTTTCTTTTCCCCCTGCCGTTTTATTCTTTTTTTTTTCTAGAGAGGAGGGAAAGGCTGGAAGTGGGTGACTTACTGTGTAGTCGGAATTTGCCCGTCTTTGTCAATTTGCCTGGTAAATTGAGATGGAATGTTAATAACTGAAACTTAGGGGCAGTAAAAGATCTTTTGGGAGGCGAAGATAGTCTCTAACCATGACTTTCGAAGAAGGAAAAAGAAGCATCAGAAGGGAGCTTTCACGAACCTAGACACACGCCGAGCGAGGCAAGGTTGTCTCGCGCAACCGAGGTGGCCACTATACATGCCAAGTTAGTAAGGTTGAAACAGCGAGCATATGCATACTAGGCGAAGAAAGGGCCACTGCTGAAATCATTCCAGAGTTTATGATACCCCTTAGCCTACTTCGCATGAGGAGAGTGGCAACTTGACGTCCAGAAACCCAGAACTCAACGACCTCGCTGTAGGCCTCGTGAGAGAGAAGCTAGTAGCTTACAATTGGCTATCGAGAGAAGAACATAATAAACTCTAGGAATGTTCGTTAGATAAAGTGAAATAGTATAGGTATTCCATGTAATATCCTTACCGATCCTTCACTACACGGAAGACATATCTGTCTGCATTTTCAGAGTCGTCCAGAGGAGCGATCAGCTCTTTTAGTGAGTCTCCCGTATAATTGGCGAGTTTCTTGAGCACAGTGCTCATTTCTTCTTCTGTAAGAGCACGCATCTTGAGAAGAAGAGTTGATGAGATTTTTTTTGATCCCTTTTAAGTAATATCGCAAGAAGGTGAAAATTAAAGGAGAATAAAATTGAGATGATCCGTAGTCGCAAGTCTATCAGAACAAATACAGGCGCAAACTAGAGACGCTGCAACTTTCTTGGTGAATTGTTTCCTAGAGGAGGTTTTCTGCCGTTCTTAAAATTTTGGCGGTGAAAGCGCGGAAAGACGCCGATTGGTGCGCAGCTAGGCACAAGTCTTTTTAGTGGGTTGGCTTAGACCAGGGTCCCGAGCTAAATCGATTGAAATTTTGTTCATATCCAACTTTTCTTTTTGAAAGTACGTACTTTAGTACCAAGCAGCATAGCACACTATACATTAACTATAGGTACTTTATTATATAAGTATCACTGCAATACTATTTCATACCTGAGCCGAACCGAGGATTTTATATCTCATCGTCACTCATAAATAAACAATGGCCTCAAGACCTACGAAGAAGCGAAGACTCACCCCTCCGCAATCAGATGACGACGGCTCATCTCATAAGTCTAATGGCAAAATCCAGAAAGCATTTTTCAAGAATGCCGCCAACTGGGACTTAGAACAGGAGTATGAGAATAAGGCACGGAAGGGGAAGAAGAAAGAAAAAAAGGAGAATACGAGGCTCCCTCTCAAACTACCTGGTGGTAGGGTGCAGCATGTCTCTGCACCAGCTGACGATGTCAAATCCATAGAAAGTGACGAGGACTGGTTAGAAGCTAGCGGGAATGAGTCCGGCATCGAGGCGGATGATGAACCTACTATCGAAGAGAAACCTGATATCCCCGAACATCAGCAAATTCTAGAAGCGAAAGAGGAGCTTGCCAAAGTAGCCACAATGCTGAATGAGGATCCGGAAGAGAACGTGGGTGCTTTTAAAACATTAGCCAAGATAGGACAGTCTCGCATCCCTACGATCCGGAAACTCGCCTTGGCCACCCAGTTAGCCGTTTACAAAGATGTTATCCCGGGCTACCGGATACGGCCGATCGCCGAGGATGGACCGGAAGAGAAGCTGTCAAAGGAAGTGAGGAAACTACGGTCATGGGAGCAGTCCTTGGTCTCGGGATACCAGGCGTACGTGAAGGAACTCGCAAAATGTGCCAAAGGAAGGCCGAATCAAGGTGGGCAGAAGGGGAATGATATTTCGAGCGTGGCAATTACTTGTGCTTGCAATCTCCTCACGTCGGTACCGCATTTCAACTTCCGGGGCGACCTGATAAAGATCCTAGTGGGAAAGCTTTCTACGAGATGGGTTGACCAAGATTTCCACAAGTGCCTGGAGGCACTCGAGACTTTATTCGCAGACGACGAAGAAGGCCGACCCGCTATGGAAGCTGTCTCACTGCTCTCTAAGATGATGAAGGCGCGGGAGTACCAGGTCAACGAAAACGTGGTGAACCTCTTCCTCCACCTCCGCCTCCTGTCTGAATTCTCGGGCAAGGCGTCCAAGGACTCCGTCGACCACGAAGACGACGCAGGCACCAAGAAACGTAAATTCAAGAAAGATTTCCGGACGAAGAAAGAACGCAAGAACATCAAGGAGCAGAAAGCCCTACAAAAAGACATGGACCAAGCCGATGCGCTCGTCAGCCACGAGGAGCGGGACCGGATGCAGTCCGAGACCCTCAAGCTAGTGTTCGCGACGTACTTCCGCATCCTCAAACTGCGAGTCCCGCACCTCATGGGCGCCGTGCTGGAGGGCCTAGCCAAGTACGCGCACCTCATCAACCAGGACTTCTTCGGCGACCTGCTCGAGGCCCTGAAGGATCTCATCCGCCACAGCGACGCCGACGAGGCCGGCACCGGCGAAGACGAAGAGCAGGAAGACGCAGACGCAGACGACGCGCCTGCGCGCAACACCTCCCGCGAAGCGCTCCTCTGCACCATCACCGCGTTCGCCCTGCTCGCCGGCCAAGACGCCCACAACGCGCGCTCGACGCTGCACCTCGACCTGTCCTTCTTCACCGCGCACCTTTACCAGACCCTACTGCCCCTCTCCCTCAGCCCCGAAGAGCAATCCCTGCGCCTCCCCGACCCCGACGCCCCCGCCCCCACCCCCAACAAGATCAACGTGCAGACCACGCCCGCCCTGCTCATCCGCTGCCTCTCCGCCGTGCTCCTCCCCCGCTGGAACGCGCGCTCCGTGTCGCCCCTGCGCCTCGCCGCCTTCGCCAAGCAGCTGCTCACCGCGTCGCTGCACCTCCCCGAGAAGCCCGCGCGCGCCGTGTTGGGCCTGCTCTCGGACGTCGTGTCCCAGCACGGCCGCAAGTTCGCGTCCCTCTGGGACACCGACGAGCGCAAGGGGGACGGCGCGTTCCTGCCCCTCGCCACCAGCGTCGAGGCCTCCAACCCGCTCGCCGCTACGGTGTGGGAGGGCGAGATACTGAGGAGGCACTATTGCCCCCAGGTGAGGGACGGGGTTAAGGCGCTGGAGAAGGGGATTGCGAAGGAGAGGTGAGCGTGGTATGTGGGAAAGATGGGAGATGAAGAATTGTAAGGAAGGGCAGGGAAGGGAAATAGAGTGGATTAGGGGGGAAGGGGTTTAGGTTAGGTTAGGTTAATAATTATATCCATCTGCTAGCTATCCCTGAGCTATATACTCGGGTAGTATTGTAAGGATTTTAAAGGGGGTTAGGGGAAGGAAGGAGAGTGGTATATATACCTATATACACATAAAAGGTGTTTTTTGATGACCTATTTACCTAAGAATCTGGTTGATTATTCTTGACTCTACTCCCAAATGCGCTTGAAACAAGATCTATGTGCTAGATTATATCCATCTGCGTCTGACTATTGCCCTTTACAAGGGATATCCGTCGCTTCTAGTTAGAGATGGTGCTGTAAATATACGAGGCTCGGATCACGTTTACTTCAGAGTTGTCCCCAGGACGTTTTCTAACACCCCTATCATGAAAGTGAGACATTCAAAGAGTAGCCGTGTAACAGAAGAAAAACACTTTTTATTACATCAAAATACAGTATCCGTGGCCCCTAGACTGACAAGTACGACTGAGGGTCGCCCGTAACTTGTCTGCCACGTAAACTTATTAACTAATAATACATCGATATTTTTTTGCCGCCTTGCCATGCAGTAAACGGAATCCGAGAACCTGACAGATGGGGTCTCTCGATTCTCTAGGACAGACACTGAACAGCCGAAGAAAAAAACAAACCGTCATTTGAAGTGACAACCTGACCACTAAGAACACCTAGTTGTGATGTACATAGGGAGCTTCGCTATTAAAGCTCCTCATCTGGGTCAGCTGCGTCACACCATCGAGATGAGGCTAGACCTAGCCCTCTGGAAACTCCACTTGTAACAATAGGCCCTGTACGGCTAGAAGGTGGGCGACGACTGGGTACCGCGTCTCTTACCACTGGTATATCCGCATATGCTTGGTGGCTTTGGCTTTTCTGAGGATTCCATGATGACCCACTAAGGCCGGCTCCGCTCGGTGGCAAAGGTGTGGTGTTCATACCTCCCATCTGGATATCTTCTGCCGTCTCTTCGTTGGATTTTCCAATGGATACATGCGAGAATGGTCCACCGTGTGTGGCGGTGTTAGCACACGGTTTGGGAAACTCCTGGCTGAAGTTTGCTGTAGGCGGTGCTTGTTGTTGAGGAGAATAGCCGATATTGTATTGATTTGGAATTGAATTTGACATCGAACCATCTATCGGGCCATGGTTATCAGGAATTGGGCCTCCATCACGAGGCGACGGCTCAGAAAAGTCGATCAAGTCCTCTTCCTCTTGAACAATCTCTTCGGTCTTGCTTGAAGGAACTGCCGAAGAGATTTGAAAGTTATCAGGGACATGACCATTCTGCATGGGGGGATTAATGGTTGGAGCTGTTTCTTGGGCAATAGAAACTGGCATCGAAGGTGAAGCTTCTGAGTATAAAGTCTGATTCGAAGGCGGGCTCCAGAAACTGGCTGCGTCTTCTGATTTAGAGGTTACAAGTTGGCCTTGCCAAGCCCGAGGTGGTCGGAAAGTTGGATTTCGTGATCGTCTAGAGGGCGGTCCATGAGCACCTTGTTCGCAATTACCGTGCGATTTTTGTTGATTGGCTTCAAACTCTCGAGGAATATAATCGTCTCTTCTAGCATGCATATCTTGTCGGAAAACTTCTGGTAGGTTTACTGGGCTGGGTCTAGGATAAGAGCCTTGGTTTTCTCTACCGAGATACGGCTGGTTCGCATGGTCTGGCTGACGATATGTAGGTGCTTGATAGCTGTCCTTATTCCGGGCTCCTCCAGACTTATTGTTGCGGCTTCTAGGCGGCTTCGTCTTGCTGAACGAATTTTGCAGCTCTTTGGCTGCCTGTAAGTCTCCCATTCCATACATCTCAGCGACTTATATCCTCGTGACTATCGTATGCTTGACAAGATCAACGCGGATGAAATCTAGGACACCATTAGATTGGACAGATTAAGTCACTATCAGAAACACAAATGGAATAAAAAGGGGGGGGGGGGGGGGGGTAGAAACAAGGTTGGCACGACAAGGTAGGCGAGTAAAAAGGATAACACTTACTAGGCGCAATGTTGATCCAAGTTCTCTCTCACAGGTCAAGGATATTGCTTCTCTCCGAGGTCCTTGGATAATAATGGGACGTGTCTATGTTAGAACGCGCCACGGGAAGGACTGCTTGTTGTCTCGAACCACTTGGAACACCGGGCAACCGAAGGCGTTGAAGTGGCTAGGTCAAAACTTCCAAGTCTCGCTTACATTGAGGTGTTAATATAATGAAGTTTGGATGAATTGTATTGAATGGAATAACTTAGAACGACAAGGAGAGGGAGATGCCATACCGGTAGTCAAGGAGTGAGACCCAAGTATACTTCTGCCTACAGTAAGAAACGAGTACCTTTGTTTTCATACCAGATTGAATTCCGTTTAGAATGTCTTATTGGGTAAACGAATGCTTAGATAGAAGGAAGGCGTTGATGGGTTGGCGGATTGGCGGGTTGACGGGTTGGGAGTTGGCGAAGCGTTGGTAAATAAATGTATGAAGGATAGAAAGAGATGATGCAGGTAGGCGAAGGAACTAGGACAACCCCATTAGCTGAAGAAAAAAAAAGGTGAATAAAAACAAACCGCAAAATTCATGGTTCGTACTTTCCTGCATTCATGCATGTACTGGTATAGAAACGTCATACAGTCATATACGCAAAGTACCTTCCAAGATTCCTTCGTTTCTACAGCAATCACCCATCTGCTCTTACCCTCTTCTACCCCTATACCTGCAGAAGTACCTGATACATCGATCGGAAGCACTCAGGGGCAAATGTAATCTGTCCCTTGTACTTATACAGCCATTCCCTATCTCCCTAGGAAGTATATATGTATTCGGCGGACTTATATATAGATGCTATATCATACTATTAGTATATCTCAAGCTACCTGCTGAGAGCTAGGAACACAGAATATCTACCTCGTAACATAAAACCTGTCACCCTGCCAATGTAAACAACATCTAAGTTACTAGTGCTGATGGAAAAGGCCCTATATCTAGCCCGGATAATATATTAATATCTTAGAAACCATACCGTCTTATTCTATAACTATTTAGTCCTTTGCTTCTTACTGCCTACGAAGGTCTCTATAACGTTAATGTTGGTCTCCCTATACTCAGCACGGCTTGCCTCCTCCAACCACGTCGCTTCAATGACTGGAACGTGCTGTCGTACAAAATCCACCAAAGGTCTAGAGTTCGGTGCATCTTCGCGGAGGCCAATATACGAAACGCGAGGGATCCCAACAGACTCCGAGAGACGATCCTGACAGGCCTTGGACATCCCCACTAACCGTATAGGTGTTCGAGATAGATGTGTCTTAGTGGCCACAGCTACCATTTGAGGCAAGTGGTTGTTGAGAATACTTGGTTGTCCAGACCGAGCTACGAAGATGACAGAATAGGGGCGGATAAGCTGGTCCTTCTCGGACGCCTTATCGTTCCCCACCTTCGATTTTAGATCACGCCCCTGGGACGCCGCATTTTGCAAGGAACGTGTGATGGTAGATAAACCAACATCTACATATGAAGATATTTCTGGCCTAGGAGGCTGTAGCCCCGTTGGCTGATCTGATGGCTTAGCTCGCTTCCGTTTTTTTGCACGTTTCCCCTTGGAAGGTTGTGTCTGCGTCGAGCGGTAATGTCCCAGAGGCGCAAGATACCTGTACTGCAAGGTTAACACAATCCTGTAAAAGGGATAACGTGGGAAGTCTGGTATAAGAGACAAGTCCCTGTCTACCGCTCTTATAGTATGATTTGAATATACTGACGTGCAAAGAAGCTCTAGGATGGTTTCCTGGTCGCGAGGATCGATCTCAGGCCTGGGCATTAGTTTGTCAACGATATGCTCCAACTAAGCAATCTGGATTTTGCCGCAAAGCTCATACGTACCATGATACAGCAGAGTAGGGTGTGTCTAATTGGAAAACAAGTTTCTTCTTTTTATCCATTTGAAGGATCAGCAACCTCCCCTTTTTTAATAAGTCGTTGTAATAACCCCGAGCTCAGAGGTATGCGCAAAAGGAAAGGGGAACAAAAGTAAATGATCAAATTATTTATCGGGTTGGAGGGGGGGCGATATGAGTGACAATTTAGGTAGAGGCTCTCATTTGAGATAAAAATTTGGCATGCCTAGTGGGCGGGCAATGATAGTATTAGGTACGACACTTATTACACGACGCTGATTAGGGAGATAGATATTTAGATAAAGTGAGTGGTTAATCACTTTTTGATATATCTTTGCAGGTCCAAATGATTTGTTCTCTATTGGCTTTTATAAATGACATTGTCGCGACATGTGTGAAAGAGTAAAGATTAAAAAGAAAAGAAAAAAAAGAAGAAGAATATACCTAGGCTGCTAGGATAGTAGGTACTAACCTTAGTATGACGGTAATAGGATGCTAGGTAGGTAGAGCTGGTAGAGGTCGTGTTGGTTAGGTACATACTAAGTCTAAAGCACCAATGCGGGTAGGCTGGGATAAAAAAGTGGAAATACAAGGTACATAAATATATAGTGTATGTACTAAGTATTTATCGCCACTGCTATGGGCAGTACTACATAGACTTACCACATATATAAATGATTACCTCGGGTTACCTGCCGACCTAGTGAGTGCAGGTATTAGTTATGGGAACCCCACGACGTTTTGGAGATCACGGGTATGACGTCGCCGATGCTTGGTTCCAAACCTGGGTTGCTATTAATTACTATATACCTACTTAGAGGGGTAAGAGGTTGGAACTTTTCCTAATTTCTAATATACTTATATGTAGGTACTTAGGTATGTATCCGAGTACATATGTACGCCCAAATATTGATGCATTTATCACGGGTGGGAAGTCTTCGGGTTAGTGAGCTGCATTAATGACACATTTCTAGGTATTGTTTTCTAACTTTAAGTACCTAGGTAGTTTTATTTTTATTTTTTGAAAAGTTTATCAATGCCTAGATCTGTGTACGATCATGGAGCTAGAGTACCACTCTGAAGTATAGAGAGGTGGGGCATCTCGATTCGCGTCATCCTAACGCGTCCTTTAGAGGGTTTTCCTAGTACGTTGCAGGTACATACACCCGTAGTTGCGAATATTAGGTTGTATGTAGGTACATGCTAACCTAGGTACCTAAAATATTAAGGTATAGCAAATCGATCAAAAAAAAAAAAAAAAGAAAGAGAGAATGCACATGGTACCTTGGCAGAGAGATAGTTTGTGGATTTTTTTTAGCTATATACTAAATCATCTCTCTATTTACTCAAAAAGTAAATAATACTTCAAACTTGAAGGGGGAAAATGTAAAACGTGGAAGCTATTTAGAAAGTACTTCATTTACAAGCTCTTCTTTTTTAAACCTTGTGGGGGGCATGGAAGGTTCTTTCTGGCCCCACAACAGCTTAGATTTATATACATGCAAAAGAGTAAAGACGTACATAATCTACATAGCTGCTAGCTTGTCTAGTATAGGTAGCTGTTCTGGCTTATAAAGGAAATGAAATGTCATATAAATTGCTAACCCCTCCTCTGATTTGTTCTTAAGTTACGTCATGAGATGCATATTTCCCTTTCTCTCTTTACCGTCTCCCTCCTCATATGCTTATATGAGTCGAATGAAGTATTCTGGTATTTCTGCATGAAATACTATGTAGGTATAACCGCCCTACATGGCTCAGGTGGACGGTATGTACCTAAGTAGGCAACGACCTAAATAATTGAAACGAGGTACCTTACTATGTAGGTAGGTACCTGGATATTTGCATGTGCTACATGTATCTTAATGTAGCAACCTTGGGACCAAGTCAAGTCGAGCTGCATAGATGTACATAGCAACAGCCGCACAGCAGATTACATAATTCTTTTGTCGACACTTCCCTCCCATTCACTTGTTCACTACCTACCTCTTATCCCATCTGCTGCCTGTCTTTCTGCCTGCACATCCGTGTCAAAGAACTCTGCACTAAAAAAACCACCAGTTTCTCTCCCACCACATCACATCATTACTGTTCCTGAATTTTGACCCAAGGTCTCCTTGTATTGTTTATTATCATCGCAAGGCTTTTGGTGCTTGGCGCTGGTGCACTTTGTTCCTGAAGTTACTGGAAACGCAATACATCATACCTAAGCCCTCTTCAGTTACCATACACCGTACACCAGACACCGGGTCCATTAAATTCACCTTGGTAACAACTCCCAGCTTCTTCTTGTTTTTTTTTTCCCTCCCCTTCTCAACAACTTTTTTTGTTGTCTTCGACTATATGAAATTAATCCTCTTTTGAGACAAGATCGCCGACTGCATGTCTATCTGAGAGATTGTCTATCATACATATAGGACTTACCAACAACACCAACATTGGCATCCATTTTAATCGCCTTGTATCCAGCATACCACTGCCGGCCCGGACCTTGGCTTCAAGATAGACCCTGCAGCAGTCTGTGGATGAGTGGAAGATACCAACAACTGGAGTCGGATTCATTTTGGCAAACAAAGGTATGTAAACTCACCATTTGATGTTCGATGTTCCCGATTTATTAGGTCTCTACCTATATATATACATATCATTTGATTGTTCGCCTCGCTACAGCATAGCACAGCACAGCACAGCACAGCACCCCACCATCTTTGCTTCTTCTAATTTCTTTCTTTTCCTTCTTCTTCCCCTCTCCCCCATTGCAATTCCTCAATTCACCGAGAATGTGCAAGAAATAAATACAGAAGTACACATAAAAAACAAAAACAAAAAAACGGCAAGGCTAGTTCCCAAAGCATCAACTACCTATTTAGGGGGGGGCTAAGAACGGTCCTGACCTGCCCACTACCTAAAGCTGTTAATCGGTACGCAAGTATCAATGTACATACAGGCTTGGGGGAGCTGCTTGCAAGGGCCGCCTTTCTAAAAAAGCCTTCTCCACACGCCCCTCCCCCCACCACTAGCTTCACACCAAATACCTAGCACGCATAGATTACCTGGAAGAAACCACCCCCAGTCACCTATCAAAAAACATTACTGGGTACCTAGAGCTTCTCCAAAGTCTACACCCCCCTCCCCCCCAATCATAACCATCACCAAAGCACACCGTTTAACACCACAGCCCTTCTGCAATTCATATCTACTTTCATTGATGGCGGAGTCATGTTGAGCTGAAGAAGCCTATGTCTTTCTCGCTTATACTCTCGGCAACTCCTATGCATCTTTTCCTGCTTTGTCTTATTTAATTTCCTCTTTAACGTCCTTATAATACCCCGCCTATTCTAACCCACATGCTAATTCTGGAGTCTGTCAGCCGCCAGGCCCTCTCGCGCGAGCGCCTCAAGCTTGATTGTTTGGAGCTCCACGATTCTTCCGCCTTCCGTTTGTACCAGCCAGATGGACCAAGATTCGAGATCTTCCGAGTCGCGAGAACGTGCTGTCTCCTCTGAGCCTAGCTCTACCCGCCCCAATCCGTTTGATGACGGCGATCTCTCTGCTCGGAAACGTCGTAGGACATCACTTTCTGCCTCTCGGAGTACATCCGTCGAAACGTTGAGATCACAGGACGATACATTGCCTGTTGCTGAATCAAACGACATGAAGGTCGATACACCAGAGCCGGTGCCTCCGAGCACTCCAGATCGATCGGAACCTCCTAATGAACCCGTCTCAAGCAAGGTTACTATTAACCTACGCAACGCCGACAGCCTTCAAGCTACTCCCACATCGCCTGCCTCTCCAACCCCTGCACCAATACGATCGGACGATGTTAGGCTCAGCGTGGAAGAGTCGGAAGTGAACTTAACGCATACACGCCCGGTCGCAAATGTTCTGTCCTCACCGTCTGCCCCTGGTAGCCTAGAGGAACCTGCTATCGCGCTGGACGATGCTGATGATGACTTAGAGGAGATTGCTGCTACTGAGTCGCATATTGACTTACTGGAAGATGATAGGGCACATCATCTTGGTATTGCCATGCTCGACTTCCCATACCATAGTGAGGGTGAACCATACCATGAGACCATTAATCGCCTCGTGAACTACTTTCGATCACGTATGTTGCCTTCCCAATTCTGTTCATTGCACATAGTTAACCACATGTTTAGAACCACTCAACGCCGACGAGGCCCTGTTTTCTCTTCAGGGTTGGTTAGGACGTTTTGTATCGTGTGCTGAACCTGAATTGTACCCCATGGTTATCGAGGTATATCGGGAAAACCGCCTCTTCTGGCAGGCTCTTCCAGAGGTCTTCTACCTCATCTTTCTCCGGTAATTTTACTTACCCCCTTTAATACCCCTTGCCATAGCTAATGTACCTCTACTAGACACAATCTTGTTAAAAGTCGGGAGACACGGGAGCTTCTTGTCAACATAATCGGTCTTTATGCGAGATTGACAGCCTTCCTCCTTGCCATTGACTGTCGCACACTAGAAATCGTTGCGACAACAGAGGGGTCTGAATTAGACTTGGTATCCCCAACCTTTATGCGGTTCTTTGGCCACATGATGCTCCGGGAAGAGAACTATTTACCCAATGGATATGGTTCAGATGGCAACTCGGACCTCTTAGAAGCCCTCGAGCTATTTCAAAAGGGTCCTGGGGGGTCATCAGTGGCGAAGCTAGTCAAGTTCGCTGAGCTCCACCGGAGTATTCTGCTTCGATTCCCCAAAAAGGCTATGGAGAACCTCTCCACTAGTTGCATGATCATGAATAGCATTGTGCGAGACAGTCACCAGAAAAATGCATTTGGTGTAGGATTCCCACAAGG
Source organism: Camillea tinctor (assembly GCA_022578605.1). Lineage (NCBI taxonomy): Eukaryota > Fungi > Ascomycota > Sordariomycetes > Xylariales > Graphostromataceae > Camillea > Camillea tinctor. The sequence goes on along the minus strand of MU394081.1, from coordinate 328,972 downwards.
TATTCTTGACCGCTCAAGAACAAATCTAGCGCTCGGCCACCGATATTTTAATATTGTCTCGAGCTTGCTTGCCGTGGTGGTTGAGAAGTCAATCAATAATCTTGCTCAAGAACATGCGTCGACTATTACAGGATGTCTGACTGAGATTCTACGGTATAGTGCACAAGGTACCCACGTTGAAGCTATAGACCTCGTTCAGGGACACCGCCAAGAGCACCCAGATGTATCCCATCAATTCACGTACGAGGCAATATCGCTGGAATGGAGGTTTGGAGTGTTCTGTGGTCTAGTAAGGTCACGTCAGATGCAGCTCCGGGTCACCGCTGTCAATCAGATGTGTGAAGACCTTGTTGCGCAATGGAGGAAGTATCAAGACCACCTAGAGCTCCCTGAAGATGTCCATCTACATCTCGACTATCTTCGCTACCTGTCCCACTATATCATGCGGACGGGAATCGTTGATTACATCCTTGGCCCGACATGCCACCCGGAAATATCACAGGCGAGCTTCAATATCGTCGGCTTCTTAGCCGTCACTAAGACTTACACTGTTGCGCACACAGAACTACTGTGGCAGACATTGACTTCTACCCAAGATCCCCGCGTTTCTGAGGCTTTGGTCAGAATGATGCTCAAGGTGATTCTTCTCCTACATGAGGATTGTCTACCATACTTCCTCGACAAATTTCAGGGTGTGTCGATAGACTCTTTCACGCCTTTCATACGAGATCTTTTCGACAATGTTACGAAAAACTTCATGCGGCATAACACCCTACCCCGGGCGTCGTTTGAGGTCTGTGTTCGATTACTACGGGAGTCTTCGGTCTATGGCCCAAATGGCTCTATAGCATACCCGGATATCCACCAGTTTGCTTTGACGAAATTCAGAGAGTTTTTAGCGAATGGGTTGGACCCAGAAGACCGACAGACAATATCCATGAGTTGCCTGCAGGATATTGAGGCCAAAACCCCTACTACATCAGGCAGTCTACAGGTTCTTGCCATTCTTATGAGCCCGGCAGTAGGGCTCCAGACTCTGATTGCTGAAAATGATCTGACTCGGCTGCTGATTGAAGAATTGGAATCCACCATCAAGGCAGCTAAGGCTGTTGGTTTTGCCCCTGTTTATGCAAACCATTTTAGCCAGGCTCGCCGAAAACTTATTTCAGGTATCATTTGGCAGCATGGATCTACTATCGGTTCAGAACTAGGCCAACGCCTATGGGATCTTCTTGTTGGTGATGGCGCAGCTTGTCAGGAGGATAGGAGAGCAGCGTGGGATGACTTGTATCACGGTCTCAGACGTACAGGCCTTGAAAATCCATTCCTCAATGCTTGCATGCGAGAGTATCTGCCAAAACTCCCACCGCAGTGCTACTGTCCGGCATCCTTGACTTTTGTTCGGGAAGCTCTTGTACCTCCCGCTAACGATGTTACGAATGGGCTCGTTCTCGATGATGAAGAGAGCGTCAAATCGGCTGGTGTCGAACTCCTCTGGCAGATGATCCTGACTGCCCCGAACCAGACGATCGAAGATAACGCTATCGTGACACTGGTTAATGACGTTTACGTCGACAGCAAGGTTATCTTATCGTACCCCCTACAACGCGCAAGGAGAGTCCATTTTAACCTAGTTCAGCGTTGTCTGCGTCAGCTAAAATCTGCTGCGCAAAAATTGAAGTCGTTCAATGATGGGACGACTAGTGGTGATGATGAACCGATGGTTATCGTTGCTACTGACGATCAGCAACGAGAACAAGAGTTGCAGTTTACAAGGTCCTTGAAAGTTCTCATAACACTCTTGAGGACGTTGCAGACCAGATCGCATTTCGCTTCCCCGGATCTCCGGTCTCTAATGCTAGAGACTCCAAGTGCTATCGCGGGTGATCCGGCTGATCTTAAATACCAATCGTTTGACGGAAACAAGCAGACCGAGGTAAAACCTTTGGAGATTGGCTTGAAGAACAGTGAAGCGTCACTCTTGGCTACCCTACGGGACGCAACCAGCTTCGACAACTTTCGACTTTACTACCGTGGGCAGCCTCTTACGCCTACTGACACTAGCATCTGCAAATCCCTGGAGGAGCTTGGGATCAAGAATGGGTTGATTCTCGTAAAAAAAGAATTGGATGTCGCTTCTTCACCTGTGCGCATCAAACCAGGCGCATCCCCCTTAGATATTGAAATCCTAAGTCATTTCAAAGATCTCTGGGAATACCTGAGTATGGAGGAAAGACTGGCGCGAGACATTTACCAGTTCTTGGTTTCCCTTCCTGCTGATGATTCGATCCTAGCGGCATTTGAAAGTTCAGACACTTCATATCGTGACATATTCCCCTTGGGCCAACCGTTCAAGTGTCTGTATGCCCTGCACGCACTACGGGAATATCTGAGCACTAGAAGACTCAAGAGCAGCGTTATGCAACTTTCTGGGAAGGACTCAGAGGCCCGCCAAAAGACCGTGGGTGACCAGGAGGATGCTTTGATCAAGGCAATGTCGTTGATTGTATCTGCGATCTGCGACCAAAATGTCATTACGAGATGTTCTAGCGAAGGAATACGTCTCATGCTCAGCCTTCAACTTGTGGAGAATTTTGTGCAACTACTAAAGGAGACTATGAATCTCGCTGCGATTGCACAGTTGCTAACACCGACTCTACATGAACGTCTTCTGGAGATACTTACGAGTGCTAAAACGGCCGAAACAAGCCAGTTAAGCGTTGACCTTGTTTCCCGCTCCCTTGAAGCATTACTAGAATCCTGTGCGAAGAGCAACGAGTTTTGGATAGTCTTCCAAACCCAAGTACAGAGTCGACAAGTGATCCAAAGCCTCCTGCTCGACGATCGCCCGTACATAAGAAAAAATGTCGCCAAGCTCATTAGCACCAGGAGCTTCTACAACAATGGACCCCTAGGCGTCCGAGCGATTGACTTTGCTGAGGTGTTTTGGCCCATCATTTTTCAACTGCTCCCTCAGGCCGTCAGCAAACCTAGAAAGTGCGAAGAGGTATTCAGTCTTTCCTTCCAGTTGCTTAGAAAATTAGTAGACGGCAGTTCTAGCATTTTAGACTTGGCTGCATGTTTAGAGACGTGTGGGCAACTTCTCATAAACCATACGGCAATAGAAGACATCGCGCACCCCGATCAAGTTGATGTTGTGGCACATGGGCTTATTACAATTTTGTTCCACGGCATCAAGCACCTATCAACGAAGAAGGGGGAGGTTAAGTTTCCACCAGGTTTTGCGCGCAACTTGTTTTCGCAGCATCTTTTCCCCCCTGAAGATAAAGACGGCCCCTTGGTTCCACGTGTCGTTCTCCACCCGAACTCTCGGAGCCTACTCTACGAAGTAATCCTCCTCCTCCTCAAGGACGACGCATCACAGTCAATCGCACTCCTCCAGGATCTGGATGGACTGACAGTCTACCATAAAGTAGATGGTATAGATGCTTACAAGTATGATCTTCCACAATCGTTCGATAGGGCCAATGCCATACGATCACCTTGCGGGTATGCCGGGTTGAAAAATCTTTCTAACACATGTTATCTGAATTCACTTTTTACCCAACTATTCATGAATGTTGGGTTTCGTCGCTTCATCTTGAACCTCCAAGTCCCAGACACGATCAATCATCAACTACTCCGGGAGACCCAGACCCTCTTTGCCGCTCTGCAGGATAGTAGACGCCGCTTCATAGACCCCCAGAACTGTGTGGATCAGATCACGACGTATGAGGAATTGCCAATTGATATTCACAACCAGATGGATGTGGACGAGTTCTATAGCCTTCTTTTCGACCGATGGGAGTCGCAGCTACCTTCCGAGTCTGACAAGAAAGCGCTTAGGTCAATCTATGGTGGACAACTAGTTCAACAAGTGAAGTCCAAAGAATGCGAGCATATCTCGGAGCGTATCGAACCGTTCTCGGCTATCCAATGTGACATCAAAGGCAAAACGAGCCTAGAGGAAAGTCTACAGGCATATGTAGATGGCGAAATCATGGAAGGAGGTATGTTCTAGACATTTCGTTTGCTACATTTCTCTTAGAAGCTAACGTTGATCTAGATAACAAATACAAATGTTCGACCTGTGATCGCCATGTTGATGCTGTCAAGAGGTAAGTGGCCCGCGAACAGGCATAAAGACAGCCAGCATGTGTTCATAGTGCTAACATATATGTAGGGCATGCCTTAAAGATATGCCAGATAATCTTATCTTTCACCTCAAGCGATTTGATTTCAATCTGCGCACTTTAACGCGTAGCAAAATCAACGACTTCTTTCGCTTCCCAACCGAGATCAACATGCAGCCATATACTATCGAGCACTTGAGTGACCCTTCCCGAAACACTGAGCCAGATATTTTCGAGCTTGTAGGTGTCCTGGTTCATTCTGGAACAGCTGAATCAGGTCACTACTATTCGTTTATTCGAGAACGCCCGAGCACCCACTCTACTCCTTCGTGGGTTGAATTCAACGACGAAATCGTCACAGCATGGGACCCTTCGCAGATGGACAGCGCGTGTTTTGGCGGCCCAGATTATCGCCCGCAGTTCGATTCTAGTGGAACCTATGAGAAGGTCTATAGTGCATACATGCTCTTCTACCAGAGGTCTTCCTCCTTGCACCGAGAGCAGGATCTTCTAAGAGCTTCGGGTATGGTTGGCCCTCCCCGATCTGATCTTGCCCCGGAACTCGAGATTAAGGTCAAAGAAGACAATTGGGGTATTGTTCAGCGCCATTGCCTGTATGATCCAACACACATACCTTTTGTGCAAAGAATACTCGCAGGCACATGGGGAACTAGATGCTCTAAAGATCACAAAAAGGAGAATCTTGCTATGAGGGTGGCACTTGGACACCTGGATCAGGTTGCATCGCGAGCTAAGGACCTTCCAGACTTCGATTTGCTCAAGAACCTCATTTCCAGAGTATGCCAACGATGTCCTCTTTGCTGCTACGCGTTTTTCGACCACTTTAGCAATCATAAGGAGGCGTTCAGGATGCTATTACAGCGAAACACTGACCCAGCGGTTCGTCATGATGTTGGTCAAACTTTCATATTTGTCCTCAAAAATATCAAGGCCGCCTATCCGGATCAATATGGGATTGGGGACAGCGAGGACGATGGGAACTCCAATTCTAGTTCTGGAGGATCCAATGGTAGCGTGATGGAGATGACAGCGGACATTCTACTATATCTATGGGACACATTCCACAATCGCCTCATCTCCTGGCCTGAATACTTCGGAACAATAGTCGATTTCGCCCGACTAGGTCGCTTGGAAGCAGCGATGCTCCTTGACAAGGACTTTTTATTTAAAACGCTCATGATCATCGCAGCAGACCCGGCACTCGAGCTTTCCCCTCAATACGCCCGACTACTCACGACTGTATCGAGGAGGATGGCTACAAGGCCACCAAACTACGAAAATGTCATCACGTTAATCGACGTACTAATGGATGTCATGTACAAAGATGATCTGAACTTTAGCCTAGAACATGCTCATGGTCGGTTTGCCATGGCCCAACGACAAGATCTGGTCCCCTATACGGCTAACGAGATCAATATCCTACATAAGGAGTGGGGAAGAACTCAAGCAAACGTCTTTGCGGACAAGTTAATCCAGTTGAATCAGAACCCAGCAGCAACGGATTCTATAATCAGTCGATTGATGGGACTAAACCCACTTCTGGATGATACTATTCTCGCAACGCTTCGGACCGGAATTACGGGACAATTAGTCGCGCAAACGGTAGCGCCTTATCTTCGCGTCGCTGTAATGTATTGCGAGAATAGCACTAGCGCGGAGAACATACATCAGCTCCTCCACCATGTCAGCTCTCAGTGTAGAAACTTGCAGAATGCAGAGGGGCGGGCATTCTTTGAATTTGAGAGGGATGTGTACGAAGGATCGCGCTCCACTGAAGAAAGCGATGAGGCTATCCGAATCCAAGGCCTTCGTAACCTACCAACCTGGGCCCCTGCACTGTTGGGAGGTATTGACCGCACAGTGAGTTCCGATGTGGAGAAATTCTTGCAGGAGAAACTTTTCAGATATGGACCATCGCCAGTGTTTGGTGACAACCATGGAGGATTGGCGATATCACGAGAAATGAACTCTGCAGCCAGGCTTCTCGCTATTCGCTGTCTACTATACCTTAGAGACACGTACGTCACCCGTGTTATTCAAGCTGCTAAGGATAATGTGCTCCCGTTGGACCGAGTCATCAAGCAATGTGATCCGTACTTCAAGATGGATGAAGATATGAACGATGCCCTTGACAGCCAATACAGGGAGCTCTGTCAAAGTACGTTATCTCCAACCGACAGCTGATGGCTGGTGGCTGATGTTATTTTGCTAACACGCTCCTAGCTGTGCTAGAGCCAATGGAAAGGCTTACGGTCGACGAAATTGAAGAAGACGGATCTGGTATGTGGAGCGACTCTACTACGGCCACTATGGACTATGACTGATAATCTCAAGACTGGGAGCAGTCGGTCGGCTCTTCGGAACAGATGGATAGTCTCGGCGATCTGAGTATGCAGGTTGATCGTGAACTACCGGAAGGAAACATGTGAAGGCTTTACGTGTCTTACTAGATTTGACGAAATGATGGGAACGACCTTGACGGGCAAGTTGATTCGGCAGATCATTTGGTTCAAGTAGACAATGTGGACGTTGTCTGGCTGGGAAAGGAAAAGGAATCAGAAAGGCAGGCAGGAGGTTTCCAACGTTGGTGGGCAAGTGGCCAAGTGGACAGGAAAAGAAAAACAAAGATGGTAGCACCGGCGTGAGGCGTTCTCTCGGGGGGTGGACAGGACAAAGTGATACTCCATATGGCTGGGCTTTAGACTTGCTGGCTGGATGAAAGTTGATTATTTGATTTATTGACAGACTACTAGTTTCGTTCCTTTTTTTTGAGGGAGCGTAAACATGTATTTCGTCCCTCCCTCCCCATTCTTCTGCAGATTAGGGAAATAGACATTACCAGTGAGAAAATAGACTCGCTAGTAACGTGTAAAGCTGCAATATTCCTTTTCTGACCAATCTGATACTGCTTATGTGGAATTGTAGAGAAGTGAAAAACACCTCCCATGAAGCTCCCCTTTTCATGCAGTTCCTTTGTGACCTGACCCACCTGATTCCATAAGCGCTTGCTAGAGGTATACGAGGTACTGTCTATATACTTTTGCTATATTACCAAGGTATGGTTATCTGAAACTGATGCAGCGGGGACATTAGTCTAAAAATAAAGTATTTCTTGAAGAGACAGACGAAAGGCAAGTAATAGATATGATACTTCATTCAGGCGACGGAATATGAAGGAATAATAATGGAATAAGGGGAAGGGGGGTTCGCTAGGCTTGTTATGATGGACTGCTAGAAAGGCCGTTGGCTAACCTAGGTAGTTAGTCAATGGTGATGGCACTCGGCATGCGGCTCAGGAACTGGCTGTTAGCGCTCGGCTCGGCTTAACATGCATTGATTATACGGATTTGAAGGGTGCCGGGGACTTCCCTTGTCTTTCCATTTTCCTTTTTTTTTGTTGTTGTTTTCTTCTTTAGCAAAGTCCGGGTTAGGATTGAGTCCGATAGGGTGGGAGATATAGAGTAGGGGGGGAGGGGGGAGTTGATTGGTGTGTTCGGACAGGGTTCAGCTTAACTTACACTAGGTACTTAGCACTTAGGTACGCTATAGTAGGTTACATATGTAAACTATATACTACTATAGCTCTGCATATCGGTTGACCTATCCTACACAGTCACCCAGATCAAAGCAGACCTACCAGTGTATCAAACATACACACACACATACCCAGTATGATTCTCATAAGACCCAGGTTGTCCCATTCAGATCAAAAGATAATCCGGGAGGGGTCGATTGATTGGACCTCGGTTACGAAGAGCCGATGCAAGATCGGTGGGTTTTGCTACCATGAAGTAGTAGTAGACATCAGTATGTAGTAAGTAAGTTGGTACTAGTGTTACGCTTGGACAATCGTTAACGTGACCTAGTTGACCTGACTTGACCTTCTTAGGAGACCTAGTTTACATACTTTCTTAGCTTTGACCTCCTTTTAATACTACGGTTACTACATGTGAAGGTTTATTGAACGATCTCCTATTGCTTATAGCGGCGTTGCATGTTACGTGCCTAACCAAATAGGTTACCTAATCTTTGACCTCTCGTTTAGAATTGACTGACTATTGAAGGGGAGAGGAGGGAAAGAAAACGCTCATGCTCTAATATCCCTCCCTCGGCTAGTGCTATGATATGTACCTAGCATTCCCGCTGGCACGTGATTGGCCGTTGATTGTAACTTTTGAGTGAATATGGTAAGGAATGATCGGAGATTGGAGAAGGTTAGAAGGGGGGAGATATGGCAATTTTGTAACCTAGATAACCTAGAAAGTATGTAGGGAGAGGAAGATTATTGCTGGTAATCCTAGGTTAGGAAAGTGTGTTGGTTCCGGTGATCCGGTTCATATTGTTAGGTTTAGTATTATAGTATTAAATTGGGACCGCTAGTGTCTTGGAAATGTTTGCTTCATGAGATGCCCGATTAAGTTATAGATATGTTACATAACTTAGGGTAGGTAGAACATATGATCGCCTGCTATGTACAATACAACCGGTACAACCTGATTATGTATTCAAATGGCTACATGTAGGTAGGTGAGTATTAGCCTAACTACTAGTTAGTATACTTACAAGTTATACATACATAAGCGAAATGCATGCATGGGATATAGGTAGGGCTCTTGAAGAGCTGTTCGTCAATCTATTTTTGGGGAGTATGGAGTATTTTTTTTTTGTTATCCTCTGGCTCGCATGCCACTAAACTTACATGGGCTTTAGCATAGATCTTTAATGCAACTATAACTTAGGTATGCTTCTAATTGATGTAGGTTACAATGTAGGTTATGTAATTAAGGTCCGGCATCTATATTTGGATTCAGCCCTTGTTTGTAGCCGCCGACCCCCCTTGTGAACTGCGGGGAGTGATCCCGGGGCTTATCTCTGGTTGGTTCCGAGCGAGTTCCTAAGGTCCAGTAGGGTGGTAAAGAGAAGAAGGATTGTCACGACAAGCGATAACATCTGCAAGTGTCGGCACACAAAGGTCCAGGGTTAAACGCGGTTGGGCTTGGGGGAATGTCCTTTCCTTTCGGCTTTCCTTTTTATATCCCCATAGGGTGATTTGCCTGATATGCTTGATTTGCCCGATTTACCGGTCTGTCAAGGACCCAGATTACCTAATTTCGCAACTTCCAATTGCGCTGTACCTAGGTACCCAGGCATACCCTGCCTGCTGCCGTGCAAGTCCATCCCGCCCGAGTCACACAGACACACCGCACAGCGTCATTACTTACGCTAACTATCGTCACCATTATCATACCTACACTATCTGTATTACACCCGCCAACATGGGCCCTGCAGGCCAGACCAAGGGCAAGCCAAGCCAGTCATAGCAAATGAGTCGCTACGATACACCTTGACCTACTTACAAGCTTACACTCAAAATGCATATATGGCGAACGCTAAGTTTCACAACTCCGAATATAGAAGCAAAGTGAAATAAACATTCACAACAACACAACACAAAAGCAAATGAAACGTGACGAACACGCAACCCCCCTCTCTCCATAACCTCACCCCACGAACACCTCATGAGGAGGGAACGTGCTGTACCTACATTAGGTCATGTTTCATGTTTTATTTTTTTTTTTCTAATACTTTTTATTTCTCTCATCTTCCCCATGACCAGGCCATGACCATATATCCATGACCTAGGTATGATCATAACACACCCGCACTTACACCCAACCTACACATACATACCGCTCCCCTCCCTTTCCCCCCTCCTCCTCCTATCCCCCCTACCCTCCATGTGTTCTAACCGCCCTGGTTATTTTTATACACTCATAAGAGTTCGTGATAGTTCTAATCTATCTGGTGTTCTGTTTCAAACTTGAGATCGATATTATTCTTTTCTTTTTCCTCCTTGTTTCCTCTCCAGGGTCATGCGTGGAGGTGTGTGAGTGGGTGTATGTGCGCCTGTCATTTCCGCTTTTGGCTTTGTTTCTAGATCTCCCGAAGCCCAGCGGTGATCAACCCGTGAGATAGCTACATCCAGATATATCTATCCACCCGGGGCCCTCATCTTCACTCCGCCTCCAGAATAACATCGCCTTTCGGTTTGAGGGCTATCCGGCGTTCATCACCAGCCTCCTCAGTAGTAAAACCTCACAACTTGCATTGAATCCACTGCCTTCTCTTCTTCCCCCTGTTCCGCCTTGTTGTGATCTAAACCAGGCAGCTTGGCTATCATCCTTTCTCCTTATTCAACTCAGGGACGGATCAAGCCCATCATGGCGCTGTCCAAGCAGCACATCTCATCGCCTCTCGAGGCAGGCAGGTCGCTCCTCGATACACACAGCCTACCGTCCCATCTAACCGGGACTCTGGAGTACATGTCTAAGAGACTTGCGAGGAAGGCGTTGCATATCACCCTTGTTGTCGTCAGGAACGAGTATCAACTACCAAGCTCAATATTGCCATGCGCAACACCGACATCCCCTCCCATAACTCCTGAATGCAGAGCGGGCTTTGCTTCACCACGCTTCGCCTCGCCCATGACCGGGCTCAAACAACTAGTTAGAAGGGGCACAAACAGTTCTATATCGTCAACCACTACTTCCGAAACCAGCACAAGCGTATCCGCACTATCATCACCAGCCTTTTCACCTGCGCCAACCGAACCCCTGGCTAGTCCACGCCGTTGGTATGTGCCCCCAACGCCGGGGACTCCTTACACGCCTATGACGCCGCACACACCTTATAGCGTAACTACGACTGCGACGTCAAACTCAGCCACATCCACAGTCTCATCTTCGTCATCTACCGCCACCCAAAGCCACGGGAATGGCTTTGGGATCCGGTTGCTCTACACGAGTCCGCTATCGCTCAAGGCTGAAAGAGCCCTGCGTGCGACTATTATGAAGGCCGAGCGCAAGATCCGACCTGGATCCACCGGTTGGTTGTTTCCGCCAGTGATGACGGCTGCCGCTTGTGGGCTCAACCAAGATCTTGTACGCCGTAGCATTCTACAAAATGAAGTTCTCTTCTCTTCCGAAGGACTCACACTTCTCGGACTCGACCGGCTGTACACATTTAAAGCAGCGCTTGCCGCATACGCGCGCTCAATTCCGTGTCCAACAGGGCCTTCTCCTTCGGCGCCGTTACATGCGCCGCTATCCAGTCACCCCGTCATTTTCGCTAATAGAGATGGTGGGGCCGATAGAACCAATAATCACGGGAATAGCGGTATGACGACACGCCTCGAGGAGGCAGTCGACTCACTTCGGCGGCTTATCTTGCTGGCTAATGGCGGACGGCCTGTGCCTAAGGCGGACTTGTATCGGAGCTACGACTGGCTGGGGGTGAATCCGCGGGCGCTGAGCGAAGTTGAACGTATGTACCGTCGGGCGTATGGGGGTCCGGAGCGTAAGGGTCCTTTTGAGGCTACTGTTGAGCCCCCTGTTGTGGAAGTGGTGTTCCCCAAGCAGGATGTCCTGGCGGAGAAAGAAGAAGCCCATATAGAAAGGAAGGTGGCAGCGGACACGGAAAAGGAATTACCCCCAGTCCCAGAGACACCGGTATTCAAGATTGGGGCGCCGCCGCCGCCTAAGTCTCCGCCTAGAGCGCAGACTACTCCTGTGCTGAAGCTCAATACGAATGTGCCCACAGCAGTTACTGCGAAAAAGGGAAATACACGGCTAGAGAGAACCAGAGTAAAGCCCATAGTAGGACTTAGCGCGCAGCCTTGGGAGGCACCTTGGGGGGTGGGAAAGAAAACAGACGGGATGCTTCACGTGGATCGGGATAGCAGATCCCTGCACCGACAAACCCGACAGACAAACCGCCGCGATAAATCACCGCATCCAGGGGAGGAAGTAGATATCGGCGATCTCGGACTAGACCTAGAGCTTGAGCTCGAGATCCGCATCGATCACGATGATAACCACACCCATCATCAGCATCACGAGCATCGCCACCACGGCGATTCTAACAATACCTACCTCTACGAACGCATTAACAATCAACATCCGCGTCTGTTGCACGGCCACACATCTTCCATCAGCGAGATGATGCTCTCGCCGTGCGAGAACCCCCAGGACGACGAGGACGGAGGGGACATCGGTAGGAGATATCACCACCAGAGCCGCCTGGGCCCCGCAACGCCTAACGGGTACGATGATATATCGCCCGTCACGCGCGGGGAGTGGGGGTTCTTGTTTCAGGGCCTAGCGGGGCGCACGGTGGCAGTAGAGAGATGCTGAGCTTCAAGAGGAGGGGAGAGGGATGTAGTTGCTTGAGGTATGATGATATAGCGATGATTTAGATTTTATATATTCATTTTGGAAGCTAGGAGGTAGGGAGGGTTTATTTATATGGGCTTGTAATTTGTGTATATACCCTCTTAACTTAGCATAACATAACGTATAACTTATCATACATACATATATAATCAGAAGAGTTTACGAACGCATTGCTTATCTGCCTACCTACTTATCTACCTGCTTGCCTGGCAACTTGCATTATATTATTTAAAGGGGGACTGGCGGGTTAAGTCTAGAGTTCACTATAGTCCTTCATTAGAGATAGGATGACGAGAAAGGGTGAGATGACGATAATGATTACGATGGCTTTCTTTTGTTCTTTTCTCTGCCTAGGTAGGTAGGTACTTATATATAAAATGTGTGTGAAGTGATATTCCATGAATAAATATGGTTTCTAAATCCCCTGTTTCCCCTTCCCTTTGAACGCCGGCTTGCCTAAGTTAAGTAAGTAACCCCTGCCTAAGTTATGCGGAGGATAGGTTGACTGATAGCATGATTCTCTCTCCGTCTCGAAGATTGGGTTTATCGTCTCTTTCTCTGCCCCTTTTCGCATTAACAGCTTATCCTATCCCTATGTTATCCTTTCTTTCCCCCAACTCCCCCCTCCCCCCCTTTCTTCCTATATTACCACACATATACTACCACGCGCGTATATGGTGCGCTATCATCACCGCCACCCGTACCTCTGCCCGGCCTCCCGCTGCGTGCTCCGGCCCTTGGCGAAGCTCTCCTCCAGCGCGTCGCGCTGGTTGTGCACCTGGTTGACGAGCTGCCGCAGGCTGTGCTTCCCCGGGGCGATGGCGCGCACCGGGTTGTGACTCTCGGGCTCGCCGCTCGCCCGCAGCGCCTCGTTGTGCGCGTACTCGCGCGAGGTGTCGAAGCTTATCACCTTGGCGTCGGGGGCGGAGGCGGAGTTGGCGTTGGCCCGCCCGAAGAGCTCCCGCCGCGCCGCGGCGCTGAGGTTCATCTCGGCGGCGATTTGGTCGAGCGAGCTGGTGGAGGAGGCGTTGGGGGTGGGGGCGGCGTGCTGCGCGTCGTAGGCCGCGAAGGCGCTGGCGCTGCTGCCGGAGGGGAGGTGGTGCTCCGGGAGCGCGAAGAGGGGCTCGTAGACGCTGCTGGAGGGGGAAGGCTCCGGGTCGGAGGAGCTCGGGATGGAGAATAGGGATACTTTCTTCGGCGGTGCGGGGGCCGGCGAAGAGTCCTTGGTCTGTTCTTCTGCTATTGCCACTGCTGCTCCCGGCTTGGGTGCTTGTGAGGGATCCGATGTCTTGGGCACTGAGGGGATGGACTTGGCAGTGGCGGCGGTGTTCTTCTTGGCGGGCTTGCGCGATACCGAGAGCGGCTTGAACATCAGCGGCTTGCCTACTAGTTTCACGTCCTCGGCTGCCTTTTGCTCAGCTGGGATGGAGGGCTGCTGCTGTGCCTTAGGTGCAGGCAGGTTCATCGGGCTGCCCTTGTCGTTATTCTCATGATTCATTCCACTGTCGTTGTCCACCTCCCTGCTGAATCCCGGCGCAGCACCCGTCTTCAGGTTGACACCTGGTTTCGGTGCACCCTTGGAGATATTATTACTACTGCTGCTGCTGCTGCTGCTGTTTGCCGTTGCGGGCTTGCCTGTGTTTTTCGGCGGTGGGAGAAGGGAATTAAAACCACTAAAGGCTCCTCCTCCTCGGCCGGTTATGCGCGCGCGCTTGGCGGGTGGCCCATCGGCATCGTTGCTTTCGTTTCGTCCTGAACTCTGTGGTAGGTTGACTAGGATCTTGCCTGGTCTTGCGCGGTCGACGACCTTCTGAAATGGTTTCTTGCCTCCTGCTGTGGATGACGGCGCTGCAGCTGCGGCGGTGGGTGTTGGCTTGGTGACGATTTCGGAGTCTGATTCAGAGTCGGAGTAATCGACTAAACCCATGATGACCTATGGTTATGACGGTTTAGAATAGGTAGATACTGGGTTGAGTTGAAGATGGATTCAAGGTTGGAATGATTGTCTGGTGTGGCGTTTGGAAAAATAACCGTGGCGCGGTATCTACGTAGGACAGTGCAAGTGAAGTACCTACCTAGGTACCTAGGTACTGAAACCCCACTCATACAGCGCTAGCTTGGTAACTTAGGTACATTAGCATCACCCCCACAGAGATCTGCATAGCTTATATGCCAAGAAAGCAGTTTAGATCAACACCAGCTGCTTCACAAGGCTGTTGGGGGCTGAACTTTAAACCACCCCCCTCCCCTTCCCTCCTCCTTCCCCCTCGTGCCCCCAAATTGTGTACTTGTACCACACCTGGACCAATAACCATCCATTTCCATCCATCCGTTCATCTCTACATAATACTTTATCCTGTACAGCTAAAGCCTTTTTTTCTCTCTTCTTTTATATTCTTATTCTTTTTGCTTCTTTTCTTTTTTCCAAAATAATATAATGGACGGTTCTTGAACCTATGAAACGCTGGTAGTTTACTGTTCTTGATATCTTTGTGCCCAGTCGCACCCATTCAACATGTCGTTGATCCAGGTCGAGGAGTATGTACATAGAGATAGAGAGACGGAGAGAGCAGCATCCCAATGATCTTGAGCTAGTCTCGTGCGCCATATCGTGTGCTAGCCATAGCTAACCTTGGAATTCTCTCCCCAGTTTGGTCTCGTACCAGCTTCGAACGAGCTACCTCAGCGAAGTGGCAGATGGCGTCGGCGAACGTCTGATCACCATCAACGACAGCTTCCTCAATACCGCCCCCTTTAAAGTCGCTGGTTGGCGAGCGAATCCCGCACACATCAAACGAACCCACTCGCCCCCCATACCTACCGCAATTGCCGCCGAATACTTCCAGGCCGCCCCTCGATCAGCTGGCCTGACTCTTGAAGATGAGGTCGAGGAAGGGGGCATGTTGACCGGTGGCGGGGGAGACACCCTTGGGCCCGGAAATGCCATCAAGCGGCGTCGGGAACGCCGTCGCGAACAGATGGAAGAAGATGACAGTAGCGACCTAAGCGATGAGAGCGATGAAGACACCGACCAACGAGCCGCCCAACAAATAAGATTTGCGAAGATGCCCGTTAGGAACCGAGCCGGATCGTCCCCTATACAGTCCTCAAATCTACGGCAAACCACAACCATGTCACCCCCTCGAGCCGCCCCCGGGGCCCGGCGAGGGTCTCAGTCTGCTTTGGAAACAGTCAAAGAACGAGCTAGGCGAGATACCGTTACTAGTAGTGAGGTCTCATCCGAGAATGAGTTCGATGCGTCCGGTTTCCACAGGCATAGAGAAGCAGCGAGAGCTGCAACCAAGGCCGTCAAGATACAGACCAAGCCTATAAATGAAGAGGACCATGACGGCCTAAGGCGAACCGATAGTTCTCTTCTCGCCGAAGATGATGATTCGGACATGTCAGACACTTCCTCCGCCTTTGTCGAAAGTGTCGATTCAGCCTCGATATTGGACACGGTTGAGCACCCTACTGTTGGTGTTACGCCTGGCCAACAAGTTGTGGGTACGGTCCCTAAGCAATTGCTCAGACAGTCTACGGTCCGGAAAACCACCCCGTCACAACCACAAGTGCTTCATGCTCTGCCTCCCCCCCGGCCCATGAGCACCATCAGACCCCTAAGCATGGTTCAGCCTAGAAGTCTATTATCGGATGCTTTCAAAGCAAAGAAAACGAAGCCAGCTATGCCTTTTGATATGTTTGCATCCCTGTCTGGTCAGGGTGATCCTGACCCTCTGAGACTACGCATTTACGCTCCATTCTCCAACAAGCCAGGGACCCCCTTCGAGGTTCTTATCAGACGCAATATCCAAGAACCCGATGGCACTTTCAGGCCCGTTACAGTGGCGGAGCTCATTGGATTGAGCTTGTGGAGGTATCATTCCGAAAAGCTTGAACCTCCAGTCCCAGCAGACAAGCTGAATGTGAACTGGTGGACTCTGAGAATGGTGGAAGAAGGTGGAGAGGTTGATGATGACTTCGAGCCCCTAGACCGCAAGAAACCCGTGAATTCCTTCACTACAGCCAACAACAGAGCAGCAAGATCGCGGGCGGCGGCAAAAACCTACGATGATTTTGCCTTGGTACAGGCATCTGAAGCCGCCTTTGCCGATAATCAGATCCAAACACCCCAATTTGAGCAGCAGGAACCAGCAGAAGAAGTGGTAGATGAAGAATTAACCCCCAAAAATACGCCTCAGGCGCAGCCCTCGCTGTTAGCAGCTTCGCAACCACGTTCCAATCCTATTATCACAACCACCTACCGTATGGACGCGCCATTGGCCGATAAGCCTGCTGCGCCTACCTCTTCTCAACCAGCCATTCGAGGACAGCAGAAATTTCTGCGGGTTCACATAGTTTCCCCAGACGTTCCACCCGGGCAACTAGTCACCCTAGATGTAACGACAGACATGTATCTCGCTGAGGTACTTGACCTAGTCTGTCGTAAGAGACAGTTAGACAAGAACACCCACGTATTGAAGCTGCCGGGCTCAGGTGCTGTCGTGTACGTAGACCGTGCTGTGTCCTCTATCGGAAACGTCGTTGACTTGGAGCTTCACCGTCGTCGATTTGCCACCGACGGCCCTCTAACGATCACTGGCTCTCCCGGTGGTTCGTCTCCCAAACCCCACATATGGGGAGAACCCTATATGATGTACAAGGGAAAGAAGAAATTGATGACCCCTCACCCCCTCGCCCAGGAAGCTATGAAGCAGGACGAGGCCGGCAGCGGCAACATGACTTACAAGAAATTCACGGTCTGGCGCAAGCAGCCGATGAGGTTTGTCGGGCTCAATGAGCGCATACTCGCCATCGATGGCGAATATGTGTACATCATGCCGTCATCGGGGGGCAAGGCGACTCGCGAAGGTGGGAAGTCGACTACGGTCCACTTCAGTAATGTAATCGGGTGTAGTGTCTCCCGACGGCATCCAACCTACTTCAAGGTACGCACAGCATTTATCATATTTATTCTGATAAAGGATATATCTTGTTTAGTTTGACTAAGGCTAACTTTGTTTCTTCGCTCAGTTGCTTGTGTACAAGTCGACCGAGAGCAAGAGGTACGATTTTGAGGCTAGGAACACGCAGGAGGCAGCGGAGATCGTCCGCGAGATAAAGAAAGGGTTCTCGCCGTATCATAAGGATATTTAGGAGTGTTCTGATTCCGAGTAGAGAACATACCCAAACCCTCTTTTCCTATTCACGTAGTAAACATTATCATGTTTTGATTAGGAGTACATTTTCCAAAAAAGGACTTATATATACCCTTTGGTAAGGAGAGTGGTTTCGAGGTTCGTACTGGCTATCTAGGCGGAAATAGATAGGTAAGTATAGGTGGATGGAGTTGCTTTGTAGGACATGTCGTTGGCAGCTAGCTACGTAGTGTTAGACGCTCGATTTGAATCTTGAGTACGTTGAGAAAGTAGCTTGGTTTGAAAATCTATATCCGCGATAACTGGCTAACCTATGGTAATCGAACTATCAAAAGTAATCTTCTGATAAATTTACGCTCTCTCAATGTGGAACACTCGTTTCATTTTCTTGTTTAGTTTTTTTTCCCTTATTGATATTGTCCCGAATGGTAGAAAGGTGTACGCCATCCGTTAGGTAACCCCCTGAATGAATGAGGGACAGGCCGTCTATTGGAGTATCGGCAGTTTTATTATCCTTTGATGCATTTCTTCATTTAAGACCGGGGAATAGAGGGTAATTCAAGACAGAATAACAGTAAATATATATATTTCTGTCCTTCGTTCTGCTCTTGTCCTCAGATCTCCCGCATGAACGCATGGCTTATTTTCGTCGCTTTTATGCGAACCTGCATCTATCGTATGTACGTTCGCCGATCCAGATAAGAGGCATGTAGGTTATGACACACGGGGTAATATCAATATATTCTCCCCAAGTAATTTCTCCTCTTCCGTGGAAAGATAGAAAAATACACTAAGGAGATGGCACCTCCCCCCTGTCCCCATCTCATCAATTTTTCGGTACTGTGCATGACCGAAACGCAGACGTTGGCAAGTGAACGGCGCTCGATCCGATAGATCTTTTTTTCTTATACAATACAATTCCGAAGATATATATGTAGGTTAGGCCAGGACAGTAGGGAGGTGTTGGTTCTTAATAATACATCTCGTGTCTCGAGATCGGCGACGGGGACTCCCGCATATATGGATCTGGAGAGGCTGGTGGTTTAATCTTATTTATCTTTGTCCTTACTTAGAGCAATAATATAACTTAAATCCTAACTTTATAGTATTTAATATATATCAGAAAAGGACCTAAAGGTTCAACTAAATATAAACTGTTAACTTATATTCAAGCAGAAAAACTAGGAAAGGAAAGACGATACGCACTAGTCACTCTTCTTTAAGGCGACAATGCTAATAACAGTATTGTGCGATCGTTGTAGCGTACCAGATATGATACTATAAGAAGTCCATCGGGCCGTCTCAGGATATTGTGGCGATATTCAACCTAGAAAACTGGAGGATCGGTAGCAGTGTTAGAACTAATAAGTAGGCTGCTAAGGTACCCCAACTGCCCAAGCGAATTAAACTGGTCGATGATAACCTAAGCAACAGTTGCAACAGTTGAAGGATGGACGGTGATTGGTGTGTGCTGGACAGGATAACATCATTGGTGTGAAACGACGGTTACACATGGCAAGATCGTAAGCAGAGGGAGCCAGGATTCAGGTATTAGGTAGATTACACAAGATAGTAGTATGTACGACCTGAAATAATGCAACAGGGGGACATGTGTATGCAAGGTACCCCCTTGATAGGCGGATAGCAAACAACTGGACTGGCTGAGAGGGAAGGGGGGTACAAGTGGTGGTTCGGTAGAGGCGGGTACTGGCAGTAGCGCAATGAGAAGACTTAGGGAATGAGCGACAGACCAACAAGGAAATGAGAATGCCTCCAGGCCCCTCATGCAGATATAGGTGCATGCCCTTAGGTAAGAAGTATATATGGAGGTATTGAGGTATTATGTACCGACATACATAAGGTACACACATAGGAACATGGGTGTATTTAATGATTCATAGATGCATACACGAATGCCGTTGTCCATGGATTCTGGCAGGGGAATGAATAAATATACCAGGGCATATAATTTACCTATGGAATTTGCTTTACATAGATATATATGTGTGTAAGTGTAAGAGCTGTGGCGTACATGGAATTGGTAGATCTAGTAGCTTTGAATATCCAATATACCCTGTCTTCCCATCCAGCTAGTATGCATCAGCATCAAAACCAGAATCCATACCAGAAACAGACAGACTTGAGAGACCAGTGAAGAAAGTAGAAGGGAAGAGGAATAAAAAGAGACCTAGGTAGGGAGGTACCGGTAATTAACCCATTGCGTCACTGTTGAGCTTTACAAGTACCAGGTACTAAGTCAAACGACGGATGTTGCTAACGGAAACCAGTCATTAAGCAACGTCCCTCTACATCTTCTTGACTTACATAAGGTACTTGCCTATTTTACCTATCTACATATGTACCTATCTCCCTCCTTCCTTCCTGCCCAGCAACACACATACAC
Source organism: Camillea tinctor (assembly GCA_022578605.1). NCBI lineage: Eukaryota > Fungi > Ascomycota > Sordariomycetes > Xylariales > Graphostromataceae > Camillea > Camillea tinctor. The sequence continues at coordinate 309,024 of MU394081.1, read as the reverse complement.
ACGCTCACGTCGACCAGCAACCAAATCACGCGCTAGGGTGCAAAAAATCCAATACAAAACCTGGCACCGGCTTCCCTCAACTGCACACAAACTTCCTTCCCTCTTCCACTACACATTCCTCTCTACCTAACCTGGGCCGACCTGCACACACACACACACAACACAAGAACAACGCATACCGTTCTCAACCACTCTCACTGCGCCTGCTCATCCTCAATCTTTTTTTTCTACTTTCACTCGTTACTTACTATTATTTCCACAGAAATAAACACATACCTGACACATACAGAAAGCCAAATCAAGCCTACTTAACCTTCTTGTTCTCAAGCACCGTCATCATCATGCAATTCTTCAAGACCATCATCATCTTGGCTATGGCCACCCTTGGCATGGTAAATTATTATTTCCGATATCTTTTCTCTCTCTCTCTCTCTCCCTCTCCTTCTTTCTTCTCCGAACTATTCTTTCCGGCAAACGCCTTCGTACACTGGTCATACTAACTATTATCTCTCATCTAGTCCACTGCTCTTGACATTGTCAAGAAGCAGGAGACTGGCGAGTGCACTTGCGCTCCTGCCACTGTCACCATCACTACTGGAGTCCCTCCTGTCGGTGGCACCACAACCTCGGTTCCTGGAACTACCCCAACCGAGACCACTATCCCCAATGTTCCCACCCCTACCATCACTACCACTCCTGAGGTTTCTACTACCACTACACCCGTTGGCATTCCCGGTTCTGAGAGCCAGTCTGTTCCTGGACAGCCCACTTCGGTCCCCGGCTCTGTCCCGCCTACCACCACGGAGTCCACTGGAAGCGCTTCTGTCCCTAGTGGCTCAGCAACCTCCAGCCAGCCTACTGGATCTCACCCTGCAACCTCTGGCACCCAGTCTGAGCCTACTCCGACTCCCACCGAGAGCGCGCCTTCTGCTGGAGCTGCTGCCCGTCAGACCGGTGCCTTCGGCATGGGAGCTCTCTTGGGTGGCGCCGCGATGGTGGCCATGATGAACCAGATCTAAGGGGAGGGAACAAGGCCTTTGGAGGGAAAACACACACAAGGATGCATATGGAGAGGGAACACGAGGATATGTCGTTTTAAACGGCATGTTCTCTCTGCCTCTTCTATTTGATTCTTCCCCCCTCCTCGTGGATGCGCTTTGTTGTTGTCCCCCGCGGATAATGATTCCCTACTTACCACCACTAATGATGTAGGCGAGCTGAATCTGGAGTCAGGCACTGAGAGGCGTGTGTAGGTGCAGGGATGATTTGACGATCAATTCGGTAATGCAGGTTAAGGGGAAAAGGATACTGGCTATTGGTTTGTACTTTACTGCAATTAAGGACTGACGAGGGGCATTCTATCTCCATCTTGTGTTTTTCATGTTCGGCCATTGCCGTTGCATACTGCTTGGCAATGGCTGGGTCTTTTCGTCCGCTATTATCTCCTCTTACGGTCCCCGTTTGGGAGTAATGCAGAGAAAAGAGACATGAATAATACTTTGATAGTGGGACTGCCCCTCGACTTCTATCCTTCTGGTTTCATTTGGCACACTCGCATACAAGGGACAGGAAAGAGAACTAATAAACAACATACGAAAAGGGCACATTGCAATACACCCCGTGCATAGGCATTGACTTTGAGGGTTTCTCATAGGACAGGAACGATAGAGTACCCGGCCAGCCGCTCTAGTTAATAATGATACGCTTTGACACTGACATATCTTTGCTGCTCCTGCTATATGACCTTTTACTTCTGCAGGGCTCACTGTGATCGGTGTATAGATCGTAGGTACATGTGCAGGTGAATAAAAGCGTAGACAAGCATCTACCTATAAGCTCCTGCTTTTATTGGTTCTTAAAACTAACAAGGGTAATAAAGAGGTGAAATAAGGTTTACGTTGGCGATACCTGTAGCCAGGGTACCTTGTATATAAAATTACTAGTAGTCTGGTTATTGGTGTTGCGACCTTCATATATGTACTCGGGTACAAACGGACTCGACACTATCCTGCTCTTTCTTGATTTTGTCTGCTTAGGTAAGATTGGATGTTTAGTAGGTACCTAGGTAACTGTAAGTATGTAGGTAAGTTAGGTACGATTTATTTAAGTTAAATCAAATTAATAATTTTTAACCTCAAATACACTAGATTTTATTTATCTAACATGAGTGGCTTTGCGCACGATAGCGTAGGAAGTTTTCAGGTAACCTAGGTTGGATTTATATATGTATGGGAATCACGTGACTTGTGAGACATCATCACATCACGTTCCGTCCATGCTTTTGGCGATGTGTGGGCCAAGCCGACCATTCCTTCCCCCCATCCAAGTCGAATCGCGACTTTCCTTCTTCTCCCATTTTCTCTTTCTCCCGCGGCTTTCTATAAACTATTTTCTAAGTGAAAGGTATAGATGGTATAGTTCGAAGACGATGAAGAGGGGAAGCTGTCGTAGCTCTTGAAAGACTAGGCTAGAACCGTCGAAAAATCGCTGTCAAAATGAATAAGAGAGACCAGAACAGTATCATGGGTAAGTTTTCAAATATCGCTTCCCATTTCTTTTCTTTTTTGCCTTTCATTATAAAATCACGCCAAATCATTATTGGAACGGGAATAATCCCCTTGGGCGCGTCCGGTATGCTAGTTGGCGTTGGTACTATCACACGGCTCGGCTTGTGTCTAGTAAATTGGAGAGGAAGCTCTGCGATGAGATGAAGTACTTCGCAGCTATGACTTCTTGGTGATTGTTGGGAGGGCAACGCCTTCTCCTCCGCTCACATCCTACTTCCCTTCTCGTGGCTATGCGAGGCCTTAGGAACCGTCGTCGCCTCTGACGACGAGGACTATCGGGTGAACAAGAAACGAATGCCTGGCGACGGGCGTGTTTGTGGACAGCACGTATTTAAGCGGCTCTGGAAGGCTGGTGATCTCTCTCGTGGTCGTACTTTTTTGATGTACAGCATCAAGCAGCATCATCAACACCATAGTCTTCTTCAGTAAGCACGTGAAGACTATAAACACAGGTGACAACGCACAACACGAAACTATCACTTCTATTGCTTTCCACCATGGATTCACCGCGTCCCCGAAGATCGAAACGCCTTGCTGCTAAGGCCCTAAAGTCCACTGGGAGGAAAGAGGGTAGTGCTGTTCCACCTACTAGCATCGTGGATAAGCGTAGAGATGTCGACAATGTTGAGGCCTGCAAGCTCGGATCTATACAGGTTGCGGCATATGACCTTCAAGAGACCACTGCCCCAAAGGAGCAAGATGTCGACAAGACCGGAGGCGACCCGGCTGTGGAGAGTGGCGAAGACAGCACATATTTGACAGAGGGATCATTCTTTTCGGCCTCAGATGATAGTCACATTGCGGATTCACCCACAAAGGATAGCCACAACGTCGACCATGAATCTATCGACCATAGTGATGAGGGTGGTAGTGAGGGAGAACTTAACTCCAATCAGAACTCGCCATCGCCAGTTGAACTTTCGTTGGACCGAGTCTGGGAGGGGTTGAACGTCGCCCGAAAGGTGGAGGAGACCTCCCGCGGTGCGCACCCATTCAGTTCGTGTAAGGGTCCTAGCAGCTCGACAAATTCGTTTGTCGGGACCTCGACTTCTCTGTCCCGACCTGGGGCTCGACTTCGACCTTTCTCGGCTCCTCTGCGGGCCCCACGACCAAAAAGTTTGCTTGAACAAATAAGCATTCACCCTCATTATCTTCCGCGCTGTTCGATACCGCCTCCGCCTTCGTTGCCCTCGCATCCACCACGTGAGAATGAGACCGAGTCAACTCTACCTGCAACATCCCGTTCCCAATCTCCAGTTGCATCTCCATCCTCCTCTCAACTTCCATCCACATCACCTTCCAACGGAACTTCTTCATCTTCATCAGTTTCATCATCATCTCCATCCTCGCCTACTCCAACTTCATCTCAACTTCAACCTGGGATCCAAGACGAGGTTTCTCAAGCCATCGCCGACTTGATTACTTCAATCGCGCGCCGGCTCGTGATCTCCCAGACTCTGAATCTATTCCAACTATCACCAACCTCATCTAAGGCCGACAGTGATAATACCACCACCATGGCACCAAAGCGACCTGGAGATGAGAATCTGGCTCCTGAAACCAAAAAACGAGCCAAATGTACCGGCAAGTCCTATCGTGCTGACCCCAATGCCCTACTAGACCGGCACAACCGGGCGATCGCGCAGATCCTGACGCGCTTCCGCAACATGGTTCTCGCGGTCGCAGAGCCTCTGCCGCAGAGCGCCATCGTCGAGACTGCTTCGCTCAACCGCCTGACTATGGAGCGCGAGGCTGCTGCCCTGGTGAGTCCTAATACCACACGTCATGTTGCATTGACTCGTTTGCTCCGCCGCTCGATGTTTCCTATATCCGTACCTGCACCTGCCCGTTTCCTGCGAAATCTAGCCTGTATATGCATGTCTCGCGCCGGCGATGACGATGTTTGCTACTCAGATAATTGCTTACATAATCACCCATTTTATCCCCTATTTTACCCTCTCCCCAACCCCCCAAAAATTAAGAGATGAGTCATAGCAAATCGAGATGTAAAAACTAATCACTAGGGCCACCGCAGATCACTGAGGTGGAAGGCCTCCTAGCCCTCAACCGGGAGATCAAGGCACTCTGGATCCGAGGACCCCTGCGCATGCCGGGCGAGGACGACGGCCGCGAGGCGGAGATCGACCGCAAGGCCGAGCTCGTCACAAAGCTGTACGGCCAGGTCGTCACTATTAAGAATCAGTTGATGGCCGAGAAGCCGGCTGCTAAACCGCTGGACCCACAACAACAAAAACAACCACAATCACAACAACAACAATAGCGGCTTGATGCAAATGGAAGCGCATAAAATCGTACGTAAACTCGATGTATTTTATCCGGATTTTGCTTTTGCTAACTACGGAAATAGGGGAAAACTGAGTGATCAATAAACCCAGGAGAAGGATCGAGTTTACCCCGGTGACTCTTTTCTTTCCTTTGCTTTCTTCGGCATGGTGGACATAGTTGAGATGAGATGAGAAGCTATGGTATAGGAGGATATGACCTATGGCGGAAGTATAGGAGGTAAAGGAAGGAAGGAAGGGGGAGGAAAGTGATTAAGGGGACAGGTTCGCTACTGGTTGATTACTGTTATATATATCTATGGGCAACATGAATCTCTGAAGAGGGCATCGGATCAGGTGTGATACCATCTTAGATCCGAATAGCAGAGCGAAAAGAAAACTGAGGGAGACGAAAAAAAAAAGAAGGTCCCCTAGTTTAGCTCATCTGCGAGAAACGAGATTCAGGGAAATATACTTTCTTCTTCTATATGCTTTGACGCTTTTCCTTAATTTCTTATGCTCTCTCTTCTCCTAATGGTACTTAATTTTTATAGTGCTACTATGATTTAACCAAGAAGTAGAGGGAAAATAGAGATGGAGGTGGGAAGGGAGAACTTATTTCTCTGTGGTATAATAAATACATATTTCTGCACACTTGAATTACATTACACGAGAGGGAAGCTAACCCGCACATCAGAGTTGGTCCACATCATTGATTTCTTTTTTTTTTTATAGATCAAGGTGTGTGTGTGGAGGATTAGCGACTTTCTTGAGCAGATAGGCTAGGTTATGATGCGTGATATTCCATCCCCTCCTTTCCTCCTTTTCATCAGAGTAGAATAGATAAGATAAGATAGGTTAAAGTAACTATTCTCTCAACGCTCTACTATTAACCACCCATCTACCTATTTTATATAACCTATCACCCCTCACCACCCTCCGCATCCTCGTCGCCCTCTTCCTCGCCCAGCTCTGCCTCCAACTCCTTGGGCACGTGCACGGGTCCACCATCAATGCTGGGGCCGTCGCGGGGATGGGCCGCCTCGAGGCCGCCGGCTGTGACCCAGAGGAAGTAATCCGACTTGAAGTTATCGATCTGGTGGAAGAAAGTGTGGAACCTGATTTTGTTTCCAGTTAGTACCAAATTATTACACAAATTTGAATCTACATTTGCTTTTTTTTTGGGTTCCTTTTCTCTTTTCGTTTGTTCATCAAACAATGAAAAAAAAAGGGTGGAAGGGGGGGATAACTTACGAGTTCTCCTTCTCCTCGAGCTCAAAGATGCGGTGGTAAATCTGCTCATCCTTGAACTCGCGGATCTCCTTCTCGTAGGCGCCAAAGTCGAGGGGCGCGAGGTTGAGGTTCTCGACGGCGCGCTTGTTGTAGTTCTCAAAGACGGGGCGCTCGAGCAGGAGGCCGAGACCGGGGGCCTTGGGGATGCTGATGCGGGAGGCCGTGTAGCTCTGCGCGATGATGGGGGCGGGCGGGGTACTGCAGCGCGTCAGCAGCACGGCCATGCCGACCATCTTGCGGATCTGGTGCATCATGAAGGACTGGCCGTGGACCTTGAGCGAGAGCCACTGCGTGTCGTTGATCTGGATCGGAGTCGGGTCCACATCGAACGACTTGATCGACCGCTTTACCGACGGGTCCGAGTGCCGCTTCTGCACCGTGTAGTTGTGGAAGTTCTTTGTGCCGATGTACTGGTCGAGCGCCTCCTGTAAATGCGCTATGCGATCTGGCGTCACCCGGTACCGTCGCTTCGCCGTGATGTACGCGGCTCGGATCTCCTTAAGCGCCAGCTCTACCGGGCTGAGCTCCTTCGGTTTCAGAGACTCTTTGTCATTCGCTGCATCCGTCCCACTCATGACAACTTCGGCTGGCGCTGAGGCCAATTCTGCAGCGACGCTAGAAGTGTCTGCAGCTTCTTTGGGTTTCAGGTCAGAGTCGACGTCCATCCCTTGTCCATCGTTCGTGGATTCTACCGAGGACGGCTCAGGCTTCTCTCCGTCTTTCTCAGCGGCATTCTGGTCATCGTATTCAGACAAGTGCATGCGTCGTACTACGGCCTCCCGGAGTTCAGGGTCCATGCGATCCAAGATAGGCTGAATATCATTCTTCTCCACTTCATCCCAGTAATCCTTTACGTCGTTCAGTCGCCTCGCGTACTCGTCCTCGACGCCCTTCTCCTTGGCCCAATGGAGGACCTTTTTCCCGAGAAAGCTTTCAGGGTGGGGAGGTAAGAGGCAATAGCTGGGCATCAAGTATTCGTACCATCGTGAGTCGCAGGAATTGTAGCAGCTGAAGTTGTTGTTGGTTCTTATGATCCCCCACACCCGTATCTGTGGCGGAAGTTCATCATTAATCTTCTTGACGATGTCCTCGTCTTCTATAATCAGCTTCAGAGATATCATGTTCCCCGCAGCGTGGACACCTTTGTCGGTTCTGGCGCATCGGATAAAGCTAGACTTTCGAGGGTCGCTGGCATTGGCTTTCGAAATTGCTTTAGCAGCAACAAGAGCAGCAAATATATCGCCTTCGATTGTCTTCTCCTTGTGGTTGATCTGAAGCCCATGGTAGCCCGTGCCGGAATAACCAATCAAGACAGCGACCTTACGCTTCGGTCTCCGTTCCTCGGCGGCGATCTCGGCTTCTGGGAACTTGATGCTCATATAGCTGGGCTCTCCATTTTCCTCGACCTTTCTCCGCTTGCGCTCTTGCCATGAGCCGTCTCGATCTCGCTTTATCTTGGTCTGCTCGCGGCTTGGAGCTAGTTAGCAGAGGTTGGCTTGGCTGGCCAGAGAAATATTGACATTGTCGGGGTGGGCGAGTGGTGACTTACCCATAGTCTTTACGGCTAAGTGCTTTGCGCTTGTCACCCCACTTGCTGTTCTTGCCATTGTTCTTATTATTGAACTGTTTGTTCCGTCCTCCTTCGCGGCGGTTTCGCCCCGCAGCATCTGGAGAAGGGTCGGCATGGCTGTCGGGAGGGGTCGTATTCGTGGTAGGTATGGGTTTGTCGGTTTGGTCAGAAGTTGACGCAGGCAAATTCCTGCCCGGCTGCTGAGCTGTTTCGTTTTCGGCCACCATTTTGACACGTGATGGTGAATTCGCATTGCTCTGTAGATTTATTGATGGGAAATTTAGTAATGGGAAGAGAGAGAGAGAGAAAAGAAAAGTGGACCAAGCTGATCACATTTTGAGGAAAAGGTCACGACAGTTATCTTATCGATAAGTAATTTGTGATCTAGAGCTTCTACTCTAGTTACTTAAATCGTATAATCCACATCAAGCTCTGTAGAGATGATTGGCTGCAATACGTTAAAGTTCATGTTAGGTCGTCCACTAATGCGACGTATGTAATTCCCCCTGGCTAGCTACTAAACACAATACCCTGCATTCTGTCTTCATTATGTAGTACACTCCCTCCCTCCCCCCTCCCAAAAAAAAGGAAAGCCTCGATATCTTAGAAATAGGCCATAACAAGACGAGGTTGTCATGTATGTCTTCTATAATGCTCTGGGTCGTGTCGTGATTATCAGACTCAACGTGATCGGTACAGGTCTTCAAGTACATCGTCAATAAAGCTAAGAAGTCATGGAATATAAGGGGCATGTTACCAAAAGAGTGACGAGAATGCTTTGTCACTATAGCACCGAAGAATCGTCACCAGCAACGGAGCCTTGTCATCTCCAAGTTGAGCGAACAGCAGATCCTCCTCTACCGTGGCTTGAGGCTTTCCCGGGCAGTTGTGGCCACTGTTACCAAGTGTATCCCTCCATTGACCGCAAACATCACAGCGTTCTACCATGATTTATGGGTTCTGGCTTCTATTTAAAATGAAATGGATGGATTGTATTGATAAGCGTTCAAAGTGTTAGAATGTTAAGTGTTGGCAAACTTGGTTTGTGGTTAGTTGCACATGGTTAGGAATAAGTGAAGGAGTCTTGTCTTTTATATTGATGCTTTGAGTAAGCGGAAATCTTCATCACGCGCAGTTACAACTTTTACAGTTGCATCATGTGCCAGTTAACAGCAAACTCTCTATTTGAGGGTGGCAACCACGTCAGAAAAGTTGATAACCCTCCAGCCCTCATCAGCTGCGCAGTAAGAATCAGGTAATATTCTCATTCGTCACTCTTAACCTGAACATCTACATTGGCGTAACTAGCATGATGAATCCATACGAATGTGACCCTGCCAAAATACCATCGACAGATCGGTATGCAGATGTGCCTCTGTATGGCAGATACCGTCCTCACCCTGCCGACTTCAAACCTGATGCAGAGCACATTAACAGCACGACGCCAGAGTCCTTAAACTACTGGTCCACCGTGCTTGCACAATGCACAAAACTCAACAGGATCTATGAAAGCGACGAGGATGGGCGCGATATATTTGCGCTTGGAAGCGTAATCATCAAGTCAAATCACTTGAAGCAAACTCTGGAGGGCTGCCGATCCCCCCGAGACTACTCATATGCTGATGCAAACGAAGTGAAGGCCATTGCCCTTGCAAGAAAGATACTAAATGACATCAAAGTCCCTCGGGTCTATTTTGCTGCTAAGGTACTGCCGACTAGGCCTCCCTAACTCCACGTGTAGAACGAATGTATACCTAACACGCTTGTGAACAGGTCAACGGACGGGATGTATTCGTTCAAGAGAGAATTCCTGGTGTTGGCCTAAACATAGCCTGGCAATATATCCCGCAGTCTCAAAAGGCGTCCTTCAAGGAGCAGGCGCGGCAAATGCTACAGAAGTTAGGCACGATAGCTCCGCCAAGTGAGATCAGTCGCCCGTCCTACGTCGTTCCGGATCCAGATCCTGTAAAGCATCGCGGCATACGAGAACTTGAGAAAGACATAATTTTTGCAAGCAATGAGAACGACTCTGATTTCAGCTTCATGCACAATGATGTTTCGCTATCAAACTGCATTGTTGACAATGACAAGATTGTTGGGCTCATCGACTGGGAAATGGCTGGGTTTTTCGGCTGGAAAACCGCGGCGAGTATTCACGTTCAAATTCGAACACCGAAGCGTGAGAATTACGCCTCGCTGGATCTACCTGAGGAATTCTTGAACGACATTCTTTTCTGGAATGACTTATATGATGGCGATGTGAAATAATTGCGCTTTAGAAATCGAAAGGGAAAAACTCATTTTCACGCGACTCTTGACTCAATGAGGAAATTGGATCGAGCAAGACTTTTCTACTTTGTGAAGATATCCGTAGCATAGTGCATGGCTCATAATATCTAGAAATTTTATTTTGGTCTGCTATGCGAAGTCCCGGGCTCTTGCTCTGCATAATATAATAATCAGGATCGGGATATAGGGGTAGTGACACTAACTTCAATATCTTAAGCTTATTATCAATGGTACCTCCTATAAAGAATGAATCATAAGAAATCGTGAAGATAGCATGGAATATGAATATTATACTGAGAATGGGAAAGTATGTTGATATAAAAAAGATATCTTGAGTTATAGGCATTTCTATCATTTGATACAAGAAAAGCTTCGATGGGAAGTCAACCGCTGAACAAGGGTTTTCTACTATAGATCGTCTTTCTTTCCCCTGCCATAGAGAACAATTCTTACACAAATATCTATCCAATCCGTGTGAGTACCTTAACTATATCAAACCTAGTAAGTATAGCGGAAACCCGGCTGGAAATTATCCTCCTAGTCAATATATTAGTAAATCTATGCTTCCTTCTTTGGCCCAGGTTATTGGAAGTACTTACGGGGGAGTTTTCGAGTTCCTTCTCGCCCCTGTCTGCTTTCTTGTTGTCGATGTAGTATGCGAGATCACATACGCAAACCATAACTATGATCAGAAGACAACATGCAATGCAAGCCCACAGCCCGGGCCTGTAGCCAGAAGCAGCATCTTGGGACCTAAAGACCAGACTGCCGGCAATCCCACCAATCCCACCAAACCCTACCCACGTGGCACTAGCAAAGGCACGCTTCCACTGACCACGAATATTGTTGGCTTGATATGCTAGTGAAGCTGGTATGTTCGAGTTCGCTCCAGAGGCAATCTTTAAGTCGCATCAATAAGTAGCTCTGAATTAATGAAAGAGGGTTATGTAGTTGGAAGGGGGGTGAGTATAGGTAACGAATTAGAATGAAAGGAAATTTTCACATACAAAGAATGCGCCCAGGTAGCGGACCTTGGGGTCAGGGTGCCACCCTAACATGGGCAGTCCAATTAGACAAACTATCATGTTCCCAATGATGATAGGTCCTCTTAAGCGATAACGATCCCCAAGCCAGCCCATACCATACATGAAAAATCCAGCGACGGCATAAGGGGGTGCGACGAGGCACTGAGAAGTGCCCACGTCGAAGCCCAAGTTCTCATTCAGGATGATAGGTAGGAAGTAGGCTAGCGAGTAGGTGATAGTTGTGGTACCGAAGGCGATCAGACCATACGCCCTACAGATTATTACTAGACGTTAGTCCAACTCGGAGACCAAATAAAAGCATAGCAAGCACGTAAAGAGCCGGCAACGTCAATCTGCTGGCAGCTAGGTTGCTTCCTCTCCTCCCCATAATCCTTTTTGTACTTACCAAACTTTCGGGTCACGACCTCCAGCCAGGAACTTGGATAACTGGAATTTAGGCGCTGTTACATCGCCGCGGTCAGCATCCACACGGCGCACCACCCACGCACGCTCTCTGTCACTAAGAAACCTCCATGACTTGCGCTTCGAGTCGGGGAAATCGACCAGAAGCCAGTAACCTGCGACACCAAGTACGGTTGTGATTGCGCCTAGATGTAGGGTTTTGATTGGTTAGTCAGTCACGAAGGTCTTCAAGTGAGTAGAACCGAGGCAGGGGGGTGACAAAAAAAGGGGGAAAATAAAAGGAGCAAAGGAGGGGTGCAACAGGAGTTCCTTTTTGAGATTGACTCACCCTCAACTATGAATATCCATCGCCAGCCACCCAGTCCGCCGCGTCCTGCTAGATGTATAAGTCCGAAAGCGAGAATGCCCGAGAAGGCCGATGCAACACAGCCGAGGACGTAGAAGAGCGAATATCTCCGGCCAACCTCATCTATGTGCTCTGCGTTAGCTAGGGATTCACATCGCCGCTCATGGTAACCAATGATAGCAAGGCTCTAGGGGCTTACATCGTGTGTACCAGGTGGAGCTGCAGAAGTTAATAAATTAGCAACCAACATTCGATAAAGCCAGTGATAGGAACCAAAAGAAGTAATAATAAAAAAAGATAGCCTCGACAAGGAGACCCTCCCCTTATGCGCGCATTGCGTATGATCACGAGCTGATGGGTATCCATTCCTCGCGCCAATCGCAGCGAAGGGTGCTCTCCAGGGGAAAGGGAAATATAGGCTCCACTTACAGCAGGTAGACGCAAGAGGGAAAGAACCCCGCCTCGAAGAGCCCCAGGAGGGCCCTCAGGGCGACGAGGGTCTCGTACCTGTCCGCGAAGCCGAAGCCGATCATGACGGCGCCCCAGGCGAAGATGAGGAACGACAGGTGCAGCCGCGGGCCGATCTTGCGGACGATGACCGTGCTCGGCGGCTGGAACACGATGTACGTGATGAAGAAGACGAGCGTGACGATCGACTGCGAGAGAAAGAGAGAGAGAGAGATTACGGTGAGCTTGGGTTTTTTTCCCCCCTATTCTTTGCGTTCTGGTTCATGGAGGGGGGTTCTAGGTGTAGGACACCCACACCCCTTCAGGGGACCCGGACCGATCCGGATCCCTTCCCCCGGGCGCGTATGTATGGGTATTACGGATGGGGGCATACGTATATAGGTTATATATATACAAGATATATATATATATATGTATGTATGTATGTGTACGAGAAAGGCGATGTTGGATATGGGGACAACCACGACGACTTACATATCGGTTCCCGACTAACTCAAGGTCCGGGATCATGCCGGCGATCGCGGCCGCGGACAGGTTCGTCCTGTCCATCAGGCTGACGCAGTACATAAGCCCGACGGTCGTAACCAGACGACGGTCGATCCGCCAGATGATTCGCTTCGCCTCGTCGGCATCGAACTCGTCGTCAACTGGGCTCTGGTCCGACAGTTTGGTTGCCCCGTCACGTTCGAGGTGTTCGATGTCACATCGCGCTTTTTCGCTATCGTGATCCATGATTTCGGCCGATTCCTATTATCCCTTTCTTTTTCTTTCTCTTTTCTCCTTTCTTCTCCCCTTCTAGAATTGGGGGAAAGAAACAAAAAGTCGTGCGGTGAAAACACCGGTTCGTAGTGGTTTATTAAATCTATTCTATTGTACTCCCCAGGGCAATCGATTGTCCCGGATTTCCCTTTCTTAAAAAGGAGAAGAGGTGCCCTTCGCCTAGCCTTTCTCCTCATTTCCCTCCTCCTCTTCCTCCTCATTCAAGAAGGTCAGTGCAACGCTACTAGGATACTTTCAAGGTCCTTTTTGCCCGCTAAAATGCGGAGTAAGGCACACGAGTTGGAGCTGGGTAAGCAAACTAGCTATCTTAGAGAGTAGGAGATCCGAGGCTTCGTAGTACAGTGTAGCCAAAGTACACAGCTAACAGGCGAATTGGACAATCTAGACCTATGGATTCTTCACCTTCTCGACGTACCGATCTCAGATCCCGGATCGGTCGACGACACTAAATCTAGCTAATATAAATCCCGTAGCTTCCCCAGATATCACGAAAATTAAGATCCGAGCTAGTATAAAAGCTAGTGCGTGTTCGGGATGTCATCGCGGGGTCGAGATTGATATATATGGGCTTGTACGGTAGTTTTATAAGTCAACTGACTTCCGAGGTTCCTAACTCACTCAACTGGGCTTCGCCCAGCCGTTCTCAACCCCAATTGGAGGTCACTTCATTGGCTGGCAACGCTTGGGGGAAATTCGACGGCTGAGCGGAGAATGCTAGGTAGTTTGGAGCTGTGAATATAGGGTCGGCGCAATGACCGAACACGGTCCTATGTCCTTCCCTTTATACATCATATCTCTCCTATATTTCCTAATATCTTCTTCTTCTCCTGCCTCCCCCGCCGTTCCCCGTCTAGATGCTCGCCACCACTACCCACCTTAAAGTTATCTAACAAGTTACTAACTTAGCATTGGCACAAAAAGGAAAAGGGAATTGCGGGGGTGGGTTTCGGCAGGATTTCGTTTTGGAGATTGAGAGGTCTTGGCGGCAAACCGAACCGACGGGGGTCCGTGAAGAATATCCCCGCTTACAGAGGACAGGGCACCGGCGCGGAAGGTAGGGACAATGTAGTGAGTCAGGCCTGGTGTAGATATGTAGGTGGCCAGGTTATGTTTGGGATCATGTATGTACATACGCACAAAGGTGTATACTGAGTATAGCGTTACGCAGGCTAGCGGGTTGAGACAGCCGTACCACCTCCTAACTAGGTGTCTACCTACATACATACAATGGCAGGTTGGATACGGCCGGTGGGTGGCGGAAGGTAAGGTCTGGAAGCATGAGAGGATCCATTGCAACGTCCTTGGTTTTTGTAAGAGTGAACAAGAGAGTCCATGTAAATCCTTGTCTCGATCCACGCAGGAATCATAAGCTTCCTTCTTTTATATATATAAGAAGAGGGAAAGGGAGAGGGGGGGATAGAATAGAATTATACGAATGAAAATAAAATAAAAACTAGATATATATAAGGCCGAGGAATATAGTAAAGGTCATATACATGCTTGGTATGCAGGTTGGCTTATTGTTGGTGAGGCGTACCTGATTTGAACATCATACATGCAAGCCCCCAAAGTTACCTGTTCGAAGCAATATTAATGTCTTAGGTGTAGTATAACATGTACGTAAGCATGAATGTATGTATGTATGTATGTTTGTTTGTTCGTGCATGTTCTTTCCCGAATGTCTTATCGGTATTGGATGTCGTTGGCTGAGGATAAAAACCGGGCCTCGAGATGTGATTCTAGACGGCCTCTCCGTGAGACACTATACAACACGACAAGAGGGAAGCGGCCGTCGTCCGCCTGCCGAGAACGGCCTGCTATCGCAATCTGCCCGCTGAAAGGCAAGAAAAGCTTTTGTGGCGGTGAAGAAAGCCAAATCCACGAGGTCTGGTTGGTGCCAAATTTGAAGAAGACATTACCATACGTAGCCTATCGGAACTTTTCTGTTTAAATCTTGACAAATCGGGGCGGGCAGGAAAAATATAAAAGAATATACTACTTGTATATATGCAGAAAAGGGGAGAGAGAAGGGGGGAAGGGGGATGGAAGGACCCGTATACCATGGTGACTTAGACATGTTCGAGTTTGTTCGCCCAATGACTTCTCCCGGGGCTGTATCCATCGTGATCCCCTACACACAACGCAAACACACATTGACTACACATCATACAAATAACCCATGCTTACTAGGCTTTTTTTTAGCGTGTGCCCAGCCCGAGCTGGATATGTAGGTAGGTAGATAACGAGTATATTAGAAGAGGAGAAAAGGTTGGGCGAAGTGACGCAGCTGTGCTTGGCCGAAACAGCTGCTCTATACCATGACAAGATGTGGGAACCGGAGACAAAATAGCAAGGAACGGAAGAAAAGGAATGGAGAGAGGTAGGCAATAGACCCAGAAAAAAGTTAAGTAGCATAAAAAACAGAACCCTTACCCTTAATCTTAGAAGGATTTTATCTTCTCGTCCCCAAAAATCCCAATGGTATGTATCATGTTAGTTCCCGCGATGCATCGCTGCAGGTGACAGGTCTGAAAGTAAAGTAAAATCAAGCGTGTGCGAATTGCTCCTAGAGGATAGTATGGTATGGTATAGTATGGTATGGTATAGTATGGTATGGAATGGGATAGGATAGGATAGGGTAGGATATAGGTTAGGGAATTTTAAAGAACACGCACACATACGCAGACATAGACACACAGGCACACACACTTCTATACCTCTCGGTTCCAGACCTTTCTGCTCCCTAGGCTTGTTAAAGTATCGATCGGCTACCCGCTGTCGATGCAAGAGCACCAGTTGGACAGAAATCTTCCTGATTCAGAACTTCCTGGGCCATATGCGTTTTCGAGGGACGTGGGGATGGGCGGGAAAGCGTTCAAGAGGGGTAAGGTGGCAGCTGGGTGGGTGGGTTGGGATGGAATGGAGCCGGGCCAACATTACTCACTTTCAAGGATAGGGACCTGTCAAGTAGTATGCATTGGTAGCCATGGCATGTGGGGAGAACAAGGGGGGGAAGAAGAGCCCCCCTGTTCGACAAAGCGGGCTGGGCGGCACTAAGGGTCGCAAAATAATACTTCATCTCAGTTCGGACCCTTGCTTAACCATAGGTATATATTCAGGTTTTATTAGTGGTGACGATAATGATGGATGCTTGATGTTGATGATGAGTATGCTGATGCATGCGGGGTTGATCTGATAATTGATAATATGTAGGTAGCATACACGAACTTTACACACCTACATACACACATACATACATATCTGCTCATGAGACTGGGCTAGACTCCAGCTGAAGTTGGAAGAGTCCACCCATTAACGTAGTTAACGTAGTAGAGTCTTAGTAACTATCCGCAACATTTGTCGCGAAAATAAACACTAGATCATGCGTCCTGCTGTGTAATGGGACCTGTCGGGTTAGGTATGATGAAAAAAATGAAACATGAAAAAAAAAAACCATAGTCGAGTGGGAGGAAAGTGAGAGAAGGGAAGGGGAAGAGATAAAAGAAGAGGGGGCTGCAAAAAGACTATGTATTAGAGGGACGCTGGACTCTGGACTATTTAGTACCGGTAGTCAACTTGTAAGATCTAGTTAGAAGACTTGGACAAATGATAACGAATAACTTCTCAGGCTAGTTCCATATCGAAGGAATTAGTATGCATAGACTGCAGATATGGCATTCTACATATAGTAGTGTCGTTAGCTATCAGGGAGAAGACGAAGTGGACATAAAAAGGACCATGCCTATAATGTACTTATCCCAAAGGTGCCATTGGTGCTTTCTATGACTTGGCTCCAAGCGGATTGCTTGTGCCGGCTGCATCTGGTGGGTATTGTTTTTTTCTCTTCTCTTCTTTTCCTTTTGCTCTTTTCTAGAAATCCATACCCATTCTAGCCAATGCCGCCGGCAAGAGATGCCGTTCCGGTTCTAACTTGGGTTGCGGCGCAGCGGGATTATGCAATTGTTTTATAACTACAATTGCTAAGAACCCTATATTTAATCCTGTTCGTATGTAGTTCCTCAACCTAGCACGTACCTACGTATATGTATGTTATGGCACATCCAATAGGAGAGTCATGAGAAGTAACCGTTGTTGTGTCCCCCTTACATACATGTTCGGGAAAATGTCTGAAGCATACGTCAGCTTTCTGCTGCTAATGATACCGGATGAAAATCGAAATGCACGTGGTTTTGGTTCATCTGGGTTATATTTGATTCTCTTTCCTTGCCCGCTTGGCTAGATTAGACAGAGATCTTCCAAAAAAGCATAATACCTTACCTAGTGCTGTCCCAAGGCCATGGGCGCAGTTCCAGGAGACAAAGGCCGCACCATCTGCACAGATGGCCACGGAGTTTGATTTCCTGCTAAGCGAGCGAGCGTCAGGCTCTCTATAGTCTCCATATAGTCCAAGGCTAGAAGCCTCGAGCCTGGAACGCTAATGCTAGGACGGAAATGTGTCATGCAGATAGTCCCGCTATTGTGCCATCCTGTCCCCTTCGTGGTGTTGGGACATGTCACCGGAACCCAAGAACGAATAGGGAAAACTACTTATGTAAGGCAAGATCGTCGTCCAGATGCTGCTATTATACTGGCCTACATATGCGCCTCTAGTCAGATGTCGGGCCGCTTCCTCTCTATTTGTCTGTCCGTCTCGTGCGATATCGCAGGTAGACGTCATAATCGTGAGACTCCAATCAGTTGTCTCGTCTGGGTAACCGTAATATGTCGCTTAGACGAAAGAGGCCAAGTATAACTTCACCTTCACATGGGAAAAAAGGAACGGTGACTTACTAACTGGCTGCTTGCCTGCACGTGGGACTCTGCATCGTTAACCAACACTATGGTCAAGTGCTTATCAAACCCTAGATTGGAAACCCGAAGCATGCTAGGTGTCTAGGTCTAGACCCTTAGTTGTAAAATGGTAAAACAAGTGACATGTAGGGAGGTGAAAGAGCAGAATGAGGTTTCCCACATAAGGAGTTGTGTTATATATATCCAAGAATGGCCCTACTCACCTCATTGTTGATTATGCGTTGAGCTCTCTCTCTCCTTTTGAAAGTTGCTACACAACATCATGGCAGACTATAAGATGACACCGAGTACTACCAACATCATTGCCGCTCTGGCACTAACCTTAACCCATATCTTCGGGTGGATAGCATTGCATGGCATGCTATATCGTGTCGGCTACATCGAAGCCCTGCTTCGAATATGGCGCGAGGGTCCATACAACCTGCCGGATTCCTCGAATTCGATCCTCACGTTCTACACTGGGATAGGGCCCCTGGACAGGTTGCTGGCCTTAGCAAGCGTCATGTTTGCCAGTGTTACGAATGGATCGCGCCCCCAGCTGTCGTTGTATGCCGTTCACTTTGGCGGTCAGTATCTAGGGATACTCGCTGTCATGATGATAGAGGGTTTGCGAGAGGGAAACAAGTCAAACACTTTTCGTTTGTAAGTTATCAGAATAGCTGTTGAGACAACTATCTTGAGAAAAGGAGGGTAAAAGCGAAAAACATGCTAATAAAACCGTAGTTTCTCGATATGGGCGTGTGCAATCCAGATATTTAGCTACGGGCTCGTCATGCCGCTCTACGGCATCATCCATCTACTTAGCTCGCGGGCCTCTCAAGCCTTTAGCTTGCGATTGGCAGAATCAACCCGCATCGCGCACCAGGCGAGCTTGAAAATGGTTCCTGAAGCTATGGTTATAGGCTACATAATACCAGCTATCCTGATGAGCGTGCCACTATTCCCGAACTCTCTTCACCAGTGGTTCGGCGGTCTATGGCAAGGATCGCCCATCTGGGCTATGCTTGTACAGAAGGCCTTTGCCTCGTACTACTCTAAGAGGCGGAGGACTACTAGCATTAGCCACATTCAGTATGACCTCAAGTTCGAGAAGGCAGAGGGAGCCGCCGGCCTAGACGTCTCCCCGCCGCAGATAGAAAACAGAGGCTCCATATACTTATCCAAAGTGTATTCTTTCGCATTTATCTGCTGCGTTGCGTCTCAGCTAGGGCCGCTGCTTGTCACGATAGCAGTCGCTGTGTTGCCCGCCATCTTCCCGCCTCACCTTCGTGCGGCTTGGACCATGTCGGAGGTATTCATGCCCCCTCTCTTCTACACGTCTACAAAGATGCAGTCCATGGCGTCCGCGATGCATGGCTTCTTCCACTACGACCAGTACGTTGGGTCCACGGCGGCTATCATCTGGTCATCTGCTCTATATATAAACTCAAGAAGAACACCCCTCAACGGGAAAGGCTGGGTTAGACTTGCGTTTGTGATCACGGCGTTCAGTCTTTGCGCGGGTCCCGCCGGCGCGGTCGTGTGGCTTATGTGGGAGAGGGAGCAGCAACTGTTGGCGACGAACTACTGAAACTTTAAACGAACTTACGAAAGGATTATGACAGTTTATGACAGCATCTTGTTGAACGAGATGGAGGGAGGGAGGAAAATAGGAACCGGAAAAAAAAACCACTTAACACTAGATATCTCACCTATTACCTATTAAAATTTTGAGAGGCAGCCTTTTTTCCTCGCTTTCTCTGCCAAGCTTTATAGATGGAGTCTGGCTTACAACAGGACAAGGGATGGCTTACTGCCGGGGTCGTGTACCAATTTCACTTCGGGTCTGTTCACGGATCTATAGATTTTGTTTAGTGTCTATCTACACTAGGTAGATTTCATCGTTTTGATACCGTAAAATCATCACCTACACTACCCAGTAAGCCCCAGCGGCTCCACCATCTGCACATCACAATGATAGCTTCATCGTCATTTCTACCTGACTGACCGCTACACTACGTATATATCTAAGATCTCTAGATATAAACTGGATAATTACTGGATAAATCTGATCTCGCTTTTGAGTTGCCTCACCAAACACAAGCGGCCCGTCTACATTACGAATTATTATATTTAACAGGGCTCATAGTATATGCCCCTAACTTGGTTTGCTCGTATCCAATTTGACAAGTTATTATAATAACCTAGGTCATACGGGTAGGTAGTTGTGGGAAAGAACTCACTATTCCTCCCAACAACCCTAGATTAGTTAGGGTAAATTTCTAAAAACTGTTTAAACATAATTCCACTACCCCTTCTATTCACTGAGGGAGGGGTTGTTAGTAAGACTGACGCTAGAAAGAAATACGAAGCGGTGAACGAAATATTCTATAGTCACAAGAGTTTAAAAAAAAAAAAGTAACGAGTGGGTTTCTATAAACCCACAACATTGAAGATATTGATTACCGTTTCCAGGCTATATTAGTGTAAGTTGCAATTCTGTATGCCTAGTGTCCGTTATATATTACCTCACCTCCCAAATTTTAACGGAAGAATTACTTGCTGACAGAACTAGCAACGATTATACACCTTGAAGAAAATAGATCTTAGAATTTTTTTTTTAATGTTGCGGAACTCTCTATTTTTGAATATGATATATAAAACATGGATTGCTAACATGATGCATGTGTGGAGAAGATATTATAATTTTTAAGCCTATTTATTGGTTAAGAATGATAACCTGAGACTCTTGATAAGAGTTAATTCTTACACTATAATAAGTTGCCGTTGTCAGACCCAACCGACCAGTTGAACTACTCGGATTCGATAGTCACATAATAACTCTTATAGCGATAACTATTACATACATGATCCTCGCACAGGACCTAAAAGTGGGCCAATACCTACGTATGTACATACAACGTCGTATACACTTACTGTAGATAAACCTCTACTTAAACCTTTAAGGGGGGCAACTATTGGTCACTCATTTTGATATTCTCTCTCATACTAACAACCAGCAGACCAGAATGCCGGACCTTGAACATGTTGAGGTCAAGCAGTCCCAAATCGCGGGGGCCGGGCGCGGGCTCTTTGCCCGCAAGGACTTCGCACCGGGAGATCTAGTACTCTCTGTCGACCGGCCTCTGGTAGCCGAGCCCGAGGTAGAGCGCATGCTGGACACTTGTGCATGGTGTTTCCAGCGGGGCGCCACCGACCCCGTGGAGCGGGCGCAGGCCGCTTCTATGGGGATGCCGACCGGCATCGTAGAAGTAAAGAGCTGCACGGGCTGCCGCCGGGTCGGGTACTGCTCCAAGACGTGCCAAGCCAAAGCCTGGAAGCGGGAGCACAAGTACGAGTGCAAGATCTTGGCCCCCAAAGACCAGCCCGACTTGCCTGTGCATGTTCGCGCCGTGATCAAGCTCCTGGGCCGGCTGCAAGCCGACCCCGAGGGCAAGAATGGGAATCTCCTTGACATATTGAAATTCCGCCCAGCCGGCGAGCCCAGCGCGCTTCATGAGTTCAGCCAACAGGACCCGAAGAGGTTCGACGACTTCAAAATGCTCGGGCACGCAGTATGGAAGTACTGCGGTGAGCCCAAGCTAGAGAATATGGAAGCCCAAGCCGCGTCTAGAGCCCTCTTGATCAACGTGCGTTTCATCTCAACTCGGAGACAGGCATCGGCTAACAGTGGTTGGGTTGGTAGGTCATGTGCAACTGTTTCGAATTATCGTCTGGCCTGGATGATATCCACTTGGGCATTGGGTTTGACCCTCTCGTTTCTAGTGCCAATCATTCTTGTGACCCAAACGTTGTCCAAGTCTTCAACCAGCCGAAGACGCTACTTAAGGCTATCAAGCCCATCAAGAAGGGCGACGAGATATTTCTCAA
This sequence comes from Camillea tinctor, assembly GCA_022578605.1. NCBI lineage: Eukaryota > Fungi > Ascomycota > Sordariomycetes > Xylariales > Graphostromataceae > Camillea > Camillea tinctor. Next base: position 287,299 of record MU394081.1, on the reverse strand, counting down.
GTATACTGACGTTACAAACCCCTTCAGCGTGCGGCAAGCAGACCTGAAGAAGACCCATCTCTTTACTTGCCAATGCGCAAAATGCAAACAGGGTCCGGTCTTAGCCCAGGATATCTTTCTACATGCACTAGGAAAACTACCTCAAGAGCATTGCCAATATGCCGACGGTCTCGTTGGCCGGCACGAACCACAGCTGTCGAGGTATTCGGTGTCTGGGAAGGATGCCACAGCTAAGCGGCGACTGGCCATATTACAAGCAGAAGCCTTTTCCGTGGCGGAGAAGCCAGACTCGAGCATAGAAGACATACGCAGAGCACTGCAGATGTGTATCACGTCGGGCATGTGGAGCTGGACGAGACAGCCGGTACCACGACTGGCCCGTCGCCTGTTTGGGCTGTACCTAGACTCGGGAGAGCCGTACAAAGCGTTCCGCATCGGCCTCAAGCTGTACTTCGAGATCGACCCCAAGCTCGCGCCGCAGGCGTTCTACCCCGACCGGCTGACCCACGCGTGGGTGCTTTCTACGATCACCAACGTGCTGTGCGGCGCGGTACACCGGGAGATCTACCAGGAGTTTGCGCAGGCAGGGCTCGACCTGCGCATCGTCTATTTCGGGTTTCTCTTCGACGTCTACGACTACTTGCCGCGCATGCACGGGCGGGACTCGCCGCTGGGTTTGGTGGTGAAGAACACATACGACCAGATTATGGCCGGAATCGGGTTTAGCGAGTCTCAGCTCAGGGAGACGGTTAAATCTGTCTGGCCGGCGTTGGAGGCGGTGGCTCAGGGGGTTGAGGTGGCGAGTTTGTAAATATTGATTTACTTTACCTACCTAACCTAACCTAGATACTTACCTATCTATAGTTAAACATAGTAACCTGGTAGTTTGAACCTAGGGGTTATTGCTTATTGGTTTATATGCAGGTTTTATCTAAGGTTTATGGATTGACACAAAACAAAACAGAACAGAACAGAACAAAAAGTGGATACTAGCTTGTAGGGGTCCTTAGCTTATTTCTCGATATCGATAAGAGCAATCGATTAACTTAGGTACTTTGAAGATGGCTGCGATGGCCAACACTCAATGAAGTTCATTCATTGATTCTTGTCTTCTTCCTTTCTTTTTCTTTTTTTTTCTTTCCTTTTTTCTTTTTTTTTCTTTCCTTTTTTCTTTTTTCACTCCTCCCCATCCATTCTTCTACCTTTACCTACCTAATCTATTTTTTTAACCTCGAAATGACCTCTTTTTCTTTCCCTTCCTTCTTATCGATTGTTTTACCTTTACAAAATCTAAGTAATTCTGCCATGACATGCTTTCCTTAGCCAGCTCCAGCTCCAGCGCAATATAAAAAGCTCGCCAAATAAAACCTTCTAATACCATCTTCTTCTACCTAATAAAAATACCCTCCAGTCTCTCTCTCTTTATCTATCCTATAATTCTAATATCTAACCCGCCTATCCTACGCTCCTGGCTTTGTTTGCGCCCATCGCCCGGAACCACCTATTATTAAATCAACTATCACTACCAAGACCTTTCGAAATGGATCCGAACGCGCCTCCGCTTCCACAACAGATACAATCAATCGACAAGCCGGGCATCAAAGTCCCCCCCGAGCCTCTGCGCGGCCTGCGACAAGAGGTAGCCCAGCTGCTGGGTAGAAACACGCCCGCATTCCCGGGAGCCCAACCGGTGAGCTTCATGAGGAGGCACCTAGACGTATTGCGACGTGAGGAGTAAGTGCTACAAGTCATTCGCGTCAACTTCTCTTTATTCCCCTACTCCCCTCCTCAATACTTCCATGATGCTGACCCCAGCCTCCCTTGTGTTCTCTTCGCCCACAGCTACTACGTTTGCGAAAAGTCGGATGGCATGCGCTACCTACTCTACCTGGCTGCCGACGAAAATGGACAAGAAACACACTACCTGATAGACCGCAAGAACGATTACTGGTTCATCGACTCGAGCTCGCTGCATTTCCCCCTGCCGCAAAACCAGCAAGATTTCCACAAGGCCACCGTGCTCGACGGCGAGCTTGTTATAGATACCATGAGCGATGGGCGCAAGGAGCCGCGATATCTAGTGTTCGACTGTCTGGCCATCGACGGCCTCGTACTCATGTCGCGAGAGCTGAACAAGCGCTTGGGCTACTTCCGCGAACAGCTCTACAAACCCTACAAGAAGCTGCTCGAGGACTACCCCGAAGAGAGGCCTTTCCAGCCCTTCTTCATTGACCAGAAGTCGATGCAGTTCGCCTACGGCATCGAGATGATGTTCCAGGACGTTATCAAGAACCTCAAGCACGGCAACGATGGGCTCATATTCACCTGCCTCAGGACCGAGTACAAGCCCGGCACCGACCCGCACACTCTGAAGTGGAAGAGTGCCGAGGAGAATACAATCGACGTCTTGTGGAAACTGCATTTCCCCACGGTCGAGCCCGATGCAAGTGAGCGCGCTGAGGGCATTGTGGAGCCCTTTGTCGACTACGATGCCAAGCCCACAGCCGAAATGCTCGTTAACCACGGCGGCGGCTGGCCGAGCGGGTACCGTCACTTTGGGGAGATGCACCTCGAGGATGCCGAGTGGGATGTGCTCAAGGGTCTCGGCGACCCGCTCGATGAGCGCATCGTCGAGGCCTATATGGACGGTCAGAAGCGGTGGCGCTTCTATCGCTTCCGCGACGACAAGGCCGACAGCAATCATATATCCACCATAAATGGCGTCCTCGAAAGCATTGTCGACAGCGTTACCGAGGAGGACCTGCTGCATGCTGCGAAGGAGATAAGAGACAATTGGAAAGCGAGGGAGCAAGCGCGCAAACGCTGATTGTTTGGAAGAAAAAAAACGGAATTCTTTTTTCCAGTAATATGATGATACACAATACACACACAACACACACAACACACACAACACACACAACACACACAACACACAAACACATACAGACATAACATACAATACTTATGCAGTCTACCTACCTAGCGTATTAGGATTTGAATGGAAACGAGATAAGGATACGGGGACTGGAACTGGGGAATGGGGAATAGGAAAGGTTTTGAGGAACGAGAGCCAACGAAGAACGAAGAAAGAAAACAAGAGAAGTAGGCAGGCGACGAAGGCAAAAGGAAAGAAACCTACCTGTTTAGCGAAATAGACATGCAAAATGCATGCGCATATCAATACCAATTATCCATGATTCTTTTTGAAAACAATCTTAGCATACCCCTTTTTATCGTGTTGATATATCCGATCCTCCTCTCTTCTCTCACTCTCTATGTATTCACACCGAGAAAAGCAAATAAGGCAAGGTGCAGTAAATTATACCTACATATATGCCCATCATTTATTGACATGAACAAGATAATAGATTAGACAAAGTAAATTTCACCTGATATAAGACGGAAGATCGTACAAATCGATAAAAGAAAAAGGGGAGAGAAAAGAGCAAAGGAGGTAAGTTGACACATAAAGACTAGTTTTATCCCTCCCTCCCTCAAAGACACATGCATGCATTCCGTTTCTCTATCAAACCTTAGAACATTGTTTTCAGGGTTTTTTTTTTCAGTGTTCATTCATACAATTAATACCTAGGATAAGCCCAGTCCTTATTACATACTCCTACTCTCCCATCCTATCCTATACTATACTATCCTCCTCCTCCTCTCCCCCATCCACCACCCCCTACTACTTCTTCACCCCAAGAATTTTCATTTTCATTAACCCGACTCATTCTCATTCAGAAACCATTTGACCCTTGAAAAAAATGAAAAAAAGCTAAACAAGAAAACCTGGCGGAAAAAAAAAGGGGGGAGAGATTTGACTCAAAACATACACAAACACACATATATATAATAAACCTTTGATCCCATCCCATTGAACAAGAGAGAAAAAATGAATTCTTTTTTTTGTTTCTTTTACGACGATATCAAATTCACTTTATGTATTTTTCCTTTTCTTTTTCTTTTTCTTTTCGTTCTCTCTCTGGGGGGGATAAAGATAAAGTTATAAAAAAATTTTCCATGGAAAAGAAAAAAAACAAAAACCAATTCGGAAAACCCTCATAACAGGAGAAAATTTTATCATTATCTTTCCCAATTCCCCTTTCCATCCCAATCCTTTCCTCCCTCACCGGCCAACTACTCTATTCCCATCCTTTGCTTTCCCCCCTTTTCTTTCATTCCGAGTCCCCACCGTCGTCCGCTGCCGCTGCTGCCGATCTCCTCGTCGATCTCGTGGGTCGGGTAGATGCTGGGGCTTTTGGCTTTGGTGGTGGTGCTGCTGCTTTAGCCTTGGCCTTGCTAGCGGCGGGTGATTTAGCCTTTACTGCTGTTGAGGCAGTAGCAGCTTTAGCAGCCGGCCGAGAGGGGAGGCTCTTTGTCTTTGAGGATGCGGCTGAGCGGCCTCTACGGCCATTTGATTTCGGCTGTGGGGCCTCGTCTTCGTCTTCCTCGTCCTCTTTTTCTTCCTCCCCTTCTGCCTCCTCTTCCTGGGCTTCAGCCTCCTCCTCAACTTCGATCTCGCTTAGCTCGGAGTCATCCCCTTCTTTCTCAGGGCGTGCTGACTTTTTCCCTTTGCCTTTGTTTCCCTTCCCATCTGTGCCATCCTCTTCCATGGCGTCGTTTTCTTCATCGACCTCAGACAATGCAGAGTTTCCATCTTCCTCCTCTTCCTCCTCCTCCTCTTCTTCTCCCTCTTCTTCTTCCTCTTCCTCTTCCTCTTCCTCATCATCTTCATCAATGACTTTCCCTTGTTCGTCGTAATAATCCCACTTCGCGACGCCATCTAGCATGTCTTCGTCGTCGTCATCAGAGTCGCGCTCAATATAGGATGAGTTCTTGGTGACCCGGCCACTACGCCTTCGGTCGGCAGATTCCGGTCCTGGGGAAGATGGCGATGCTCTAGCCTTCCTCGATTTAGCAGAGCTCTTTGCAGACTTGACTGCCGGTCTCTTGGAGCCCTTAGCAGCTTTAGATGCCGTCTTTGTCTTGAGTGAGTTTCTTGACAGAGCGGCCTTTGCTCTCTTATGGGCGGGCTGTCCTTCTGATCGATCATCTACCATGCTCTTGCGTTTCTGTACATATATCATGTCAACTAAAAGTAGGCAATTGGGAAAGCTAGGGGGCTTGTCTTCGTACCTTCTTCTTATCTGCCGACCTTAGTAAGTCATCAAGAAGTTCATCTATACCTTCGGGGAGATATTGCTTCTCCGCAATTTCTTGTGCAGCCGTATGACTAGGAAGCGCCGTATACAAACCCATAGGCAACCCAATTTTGCCCGAATAGGCCTGAAAACTCCAATTCTTGCGTTCTTGCCATTTCCTCAAGATGCTTTGCGCCAGGTCGCTGATCACGTATAGGTTCTCGCTTTTCGACGGTGAAATGCCATCACAGGTCTGCTTCACGCGTTCGGCATATTTGAAAATCATGCCAAAATTAGCCTCAGTAGCGACATTACTTATATAGTAAAAGAGATATCGAGCATGATCTATCAGCTCGTTCGCTTCGGGGCTGTAATCCGGATGATGTGCCAGCAAGGAAATCAGTCTGCCCATTGTAGCCTCCATTACGTTTTGTTTAGCCTCGCGGAAGAACCTGGCACGAGACCGTATCCATGTCTCGATATGATGCTTGAAGTCAGCGTTCGGCTCGAACGCCGTTAAGAAAATGATGGCGTAGAATCTAGGTCGTAGCTTATTCTGTACGAGGTACTTCTGAAGTTTTTCGATAAATCGTTGGCGGACCATCTGGCACGAATCCTGGGATAAAATTGCTAGTTGGTTGAAATCCACATGTGAAAAGAGCTCCTCAAAGTGCTTGGATGTACACAACTTCAAAAAGAGCTGCCCGGCAAGCAATCGCAGCCGCGTCTTATGATATGTCGGTGTGTCCTTAGTCTTGCACAGTTCACCTTGGTGCTTCAGGAGAGTGCGGAGCAGCTTGAATACTGGCACCGCAAGTTCCTTTGCCTCTGCAACATCTTGGACACCCCGAAGGCGGTTAACCAACAACTTGAGAGCCCAGCATTTGACTTGGCATTCCTCGTCAGTATCGGAGTCGGCCACCCACTCGGGATCAGACTCTTTTGCATCGGTTCGGACCTCCAGTAAAACATTTTTCAAGGCCATGTCGACAATCTCCTCATTTGCATCGGCCGTCACCTTCGACGCTAACAATTCTAGTTGACTAACTGCGGCAATCTTGCTGAGGAAGTGAGGCGAATCATAACCCCATTTCTTCGTTATTTTTTGCAGGAGATCGGTAGCCGATACCATGCTCTTTTCATCCTTTCTAGCCATCATTACATTGACCGCATATTTAGCAGCCTTGGCTGGCTGTCCATAGAGAGCATAGTTCATCAATGCTTGTATGAACTTCCGGTCTTCGGGAAGTTCAGTAGGGTATTTCCTGGAATATGAGGAACAAGCCTTGAGAGTTTCAACCATCACGGCATCGTTAACTTTGTCAGGGCCTGGCGCACCATCCACCAAGTCCTTGCAAAGTTGACCAACATGTGTCTTGAAAAGGTCAGGATTATGCTGAGAGATCTCAGTCGTGATCTCCTGTGCTGCAGCTCCGAGGCCGTCCTTGTCGCTTTTGGAGCAGTCGATAAACGTGGATAGGTGACTTTTGTTGAACATTATGTAGGCCGAACGGTATAAAAGAGGCAATAGCGTATCGAGCATATGTGGCTTCGTAGAACCTTGGACCCTCTTGACAAATTCCTTAACAGCTCTATGCATCGTCTTGAAATCACTTTCTGGAGATACGACAAACTTGATGAGCTGGTAACATCGACGGTCATGCCAAGTCGCAAAGTTATGTAGATCAGCTTCTACCTTAACTGCATCCGGGAGGAATTGGCACAGGTATCGGATTGTTGTCTTGAGGTTCTGCTTGATCTTATCGGCATTCCCTTCTGGGTTTCCACCGTTGAAGGCATTGCATTGGAGCACTAGATTTTCCAACACACGTGAGAACTGGGGCTGCCGTGCTTGCAACGCATTGAAGGCTTTCCTGGCATTACTATCCAAATCTTTCACCAGGAGCAGAACACGCTCAGCACGGATCCTATCCGGGTCGTAGTTCGAGTCCCCGGTTGATTGAGCCTGGGAGTTTCCGTTCGACTTCGACCCCTTGGGCTTGGGGGGTAGTGGGAATGACAACGGTATGAGACACTCAAAGACCACTCTTTCTAGAAGCACGTTCAACTCCAGATCGTTAGCATAAAACGTATTAAATATTCGCGACGGGATGCCTGATAGCGCAGAAACCACAGCCTCTTGGCCAGATGCAATCTCTCCACTAGCAACAGCCCAAAGCTTTCCGAGCAGGGCCATAGCCTCCACGCGAACAGACGATCTCTTATCTCGGCATCGATCTGCCAACGTGAACAGAACCGAGCCTTCCTTAGTGACACCCCCTGCCCCGGCCAGTTTTGTGACAACATCGCGAAAACTAAACGTCTCGATAGCTTTTACAGCAGCTAATCTAACTTTCTCATCGCTGTCGTTGAGTTTATCTCGTAGCCCATTGACAAACGTTGATTCATCCTCACGACTGAGACCAATATTGCCGGCAGATGTTGAAACGATATGGCCTACGGCAGTGGTCCATGCGGCTCGGATTAGTGGTGATTTATCATTTCTTCGGCTAACGAAGTTATGGAATGCTTGGGAGTGCGTCTGGGCAAAGGAAAGGGGCGAAATAGGGGTAGTCAATATGCTTGCTGAAGGATGATCTGGGACTTCATCGTTCAACTTAAGGGGCGGGTATGCAGCAGGGTCAAGTACAGGGGGAGGGGGAGGTCCCGCGGCGCCAATGCCAGATATCATGTCTCCTAAGGTCTCAGTAGCTAGCAGACGTAAAGATAGGTTGTCGGCAGACAATTCAGCATCAACTTGGGGAATCACATTTGGGAGAACAGAGGGGGATGCGCGCCAGAGCTCCCGCAGCAGCAAATGCGCCTTCCTCAGCTCTTTAAAGTCAGATTCGGATGGTCCGGCGGGCGTATCGTCATCGTCATCGTCGTCCTTGTGCCCGTTGGCATGGCCTCCCTTTCCGGAAACATCGAGGATCACATCGCTAAAGTATTGGCCCACATAACGGGCCATCTTCTCGGGACAAGAGTTGCACACCGTCTTTGCCATGACATATGCCTCGGGCTCTTCTTTCGGTAGGAGGGTAGTCTGGCTTCCATTTACATCTGATTTCTCCCTGTGCCCCCCGGGAGGTGCGGCTCGCAGGAACTGCGCCATTATAACATCCAGTACGGTCGGCGGTAGAGAGGGGCTCTCGTCAACCAATGTCACCAGGATATCCGTCATATGAAACTCGACATCCTTGGCCACCTGTTCCCCAGAGGCCGACTTGGACGAGCCGGAGATTCCATCGAAGAACGAGGAAAATAGGTGAAGCAGGAGGTCTTCTGAGTTGGTGACTTCGTTTATCAAGAGAATACTTTTCACTTCGGCGAGAGAGGTAAGAACGTATTTATGCTGGGTATTGTATGCATTTGTCGGGTCCCAGAGGGCTGGGAGGATGGTTTTGATAAAAAGAGTGAAGATTTCCTATGGAACGCGCGGCAATTAGAAAGGGTCATCTTCATGCGTATAGGGGTCACAGCTATCATACCTTCAGTTGCTTGGGAGTAAAGGGTGCCTCAGGGGCACACAGCTTCAAGATGTCGACAAGGCAGGATGCGACAAATGCCTTGACTCCCCCCTCCTTATGACCCAATAGGTTGTGGGATGCGAGATCCTTCGCGACTCCATTGAGGGACTGTTTATCGATTGTCTCCTGGTCCATATCAACTAGTTCCTTCGATAGCTTCTCGAGACGTCGCAGAAGCTCGCCCGTGGCAATTGGCTTTCCGGCACGCCACGACAGTGGCTCGTCGAATTGGAGAGCAACAAGCTCTTCCTCCATCTCCTGATCATCCTCCTCCGGGACTTCGTCCCTATGTCGCGCCATTGTTCACCTGTAGCAGATACGAATGTAATGGGTTTCTAAATGATATTTCGGGTGTGTTGCGGTAAGATGTATGGGGTAAGGTGCATGCGACCTCGTCTCGTCTCGACGTGTCTCGCTTTTTTCTTTAGGGGCGGGGCGAGAAAGTGGAAAATATGATTGCTGCAGGCGCTGCCGATGCGGTCAAAACGGGCCTTAGGGGTGGAAAAGGGGAGAGGGGATGGTCAAAATGCAGCAGGTTGGGCGAGTAAAGAAGTCTCGTGATGGTTGGCAATAAATACGGCAAAAGGAATAAAAAAGAAAAAGAGAAAAAAAAAGGTCGTGATGATAAGAGTGGAAGGGTGGATGGTGTCGTTTAGGCGTGTGCTACGCGACATAGAAATCAATCAAGATCCCCCCAAATCAATCATTAGAACTTCTCGTGGCGCGCACTGTGGCTTTCTCGCCTGGGCTCTACCTAGGTACTTAGCTTACTGCTGGGATCTGCTTACGCGCTTCACCCGAGGTGTGTTGATAAATTCACGCTAGGATCGCGACTTGAGGAGCTTGGGCCACTGCAATGCAGAGGCCGGGGATTAGTACTAGACAGCACCTGCCAGAGAACCACGAGTATACTTGTAGCACTCAGGTACCTTTCCAATTCTGCATTGTGGCGTTGGCTAGAACCTTGGCGGTTTTCTAATCCCAACGACATCAACGCCAATAAGTGAGCAGGTACGTACCAAAAACGTACCAAGATAACCTCCCATATTATCATACACTTACCCACATCACACTTGATCATTAAATAAATGGGAATTTAATAATGTATTTCTGCTTGATTTTGGTCATTGCAGCACTAATAAACTTCCTATGCATATATATATATATCTACTTGATGCCATATCACACATTGCCTTGAATATACTTGGTTTACAGGATTGATCCACCCACATATATCAAAAAGAAATAGGTAATAACCAGTAGACAGAAAAATCTCATTATTGTATACTATCTATTATGTATTCTAAGAAGGCAATAGAATTTATATATATAGCACACCGTGGCATTTAGCTCTTTAACTGTAGCCTATGTCAATACGCAATTTACGTACATCTATATAATTAGTACCATAGACCTAGCTATTGCTAGCATACATATATACCTACCTACATATTGTGCACGCTTTCTATACGCTCATTATATTACAGGTAGCCACTATGTGAGATTTCGATGTTTCCTGCGCAGTTGTACTTGTTTTCACAGTATTGCTTGTTTCAATATCTTGTCATTTTAGGATCATGCAGCTTTGCTGATATCAAAAAGGGGGGGGAGATGGCGCCACAAGAGCCAAGTTGATATTTCACCAGATCCAAAGCATACTCTATCTCAACCTGTAAAAAAGGTACCTTCGGGAAACTGACCAGTACTAGCTTAATTTTTCATAGTAGCAAACAAGACAAAAAGGGTATCATCAACTGGGCATTGGCATTTTCTGTTCACAAGTACCTTCTGAAAAGTCACAAACTAAAAAACTGGTATCTCAATTTTCTTACTCCCTATTGGACTAAGTTCAAGTGAGAAGGGTTCTTATCTTTCATAATTCACTTTATTTTAGGCCACTTGCATTCACCTCTTTCCCTTTCTCTTCCTTTCTCGCGCATCTTCTGCAACTTGTACCTACATCCAAGAGTAAGTATATTTCTACGCACTATTTTCCCTCTCGCCGTCACCTTGACAACAACCACTCCACATCCTACTTTGCGTATTCTTTTGTGGAAGAAAAAATTCTTTCGTTTTAGAGAATTCTCTTCGTATCTTCGTACCTTCTTTCCCATCTTCCTCTTCTCTCCATCTCTCCCCCACGTCCTCTCCCACGCCCTCTCTGTTTACTCTTTTCTTCCTCTCTTCTTACCACCTAAACATCTCACCATCACGTACCTCGATTTATTGTGACGTCAAGTTTTTGTCCTTTTCTTACTCTTGACGCATTCTAGGTCAGCCTTTTCCCTTCTTCTTGGTAGTGAGTTTATCTCATCTTCCTACCTAGCCAGCCATCCTCCTAACCAATAACCCTATATCTTTCCCACCCTGCCATTCTTGTTATCGCGCTCTTTTTCTCCTTCACTATACCTACACCGTTCCATCATTTACCATTCCGGTTTGTTATTTTGTTCACTTCTTCACTTTATGCCCTCCATACCATTTCCTCTTCATCTCCCTTTTTCCCCCTACAGCCTATCACTCCTAGCAAAACCACTTCCACATTCTACACCACCCATTTTCTCTCCCGGTTCATTCCATCTCACGCGCACTGCTCTACCTACACATACTAAACTCTCTCTCGTTGTTCATAATTGACACTAACCTTACTTGAAGCCAATCAACACTCCAACGCCATAACACAGCTGCACGATGCAGGACATCGTCCAGGACCGTGAGGCCAGCCTCATGAAGGCTGTTAAGCAGCCTCAGGTCCCCGGCTCCGCGAGCAACGCTCCGTATAAGCCGAAGGAACTGAAGAAGCTGAAGATCTTTCGTAAAATCCATCGTGTCCCCAATGCCGTGAATGCAAAGAAGAATGCGCAATGGAGTAAGCAATTACATTCAATACCTACCCCCCTTCCCCCTTCCCCTTTCCTTTCCCTTTGACTTTGTGTCTATAGGAACTCTTATCACTGACGCTCTGTTGAAGAACTTCGGGTTTTCGGCATTTTCTCGCTTTTCAACTGTCTTCTGCTCCCTTTTCTTTTCGGAATCGTCATCAGCTCCTATGCTATCCACAGCACAATGCGACTGCACGGTAAGTCATTCTCTCTCCCCTTGTTCTTTTGTTATACAATGTACGCTTTGCACAAGAGCAGAACCGATATTAACATTATTGTTCACTCATTTATTTCTTTCTGTAACTGTGAAAACTCACTATTTTACAGCAATCATCGACCGCCTGGAGTCTCTCCAGTGGCTTACGCCTGAGGTAAAGATCGGTGACATCGATCTCAGAGCCTACGGTGTTGACACCTATACTGGTCATACTCAGCAAGATATCTTTGCCCGAGCCATGCCTGAGACCCCTCGATTCCTGACGGCCTGGAACACCACGTAAGTCCCTGCTCAACCTAACATGTAGAAGTGTGCTACGCAATACTCAGAGACATCTAAATTAATAAATCTATTCTGTTATTAGGAACTGCACTGACATTGGCACTGGCACTGGCACTGGCGCTGGCTCTGTGGCTGTCTCTACTGCGTCTACCCCTATTATGTCTATGGTCACTGCCCCGTCGTCGACTACGCACATGTTATCGACCACTACCATTACGGTCACCGTTTCGTCGTCGCCTATGACAGTCCCCAGTTCCAGCACTGATGACGGGAGTGATGAATATAGCAGTACGACCACTGAGACTATCACGCCGATGGTTACCTTGCACTCGACCATCACAGAGACGTACAGCACTGACACCAGTTGTTCTACTTCGACGGGTGTTTCTGCCAGTGACATGACTAAGACGCTCACTTCGGTCTGCTCTCTGACTACCATTGCTGTCACTGTCTGCATGGACGCCGATCCTACAGCTGTTGGCATTTCCATTGGCCTGGATCCCTCGACAACCTGGAGTGGTACGACATCATCACTGACATCATCCACGACATCATCCTCGTCGACTTCAGTATCAACAACGGGAAGTAACAATGGAGGAGAAAGCACAGGCGGGCCTAGCTTTTTTGGCACCTTTGTCAGCACCGGTACTATTTATACCAGTCCCTCCCCCAGCCCAAGAAGCTTTTCCCCAACTTCTTCTTCTTCTCCTGCAACCCCAACCATTACCACCACTTCTTCCCAGCTCACTGCAACCCACACCCCAATTTATTTGACTTCTACGTTGAGCAACACTACCATCACCAGATTTATCTGGCCCAACTCAACCACTGCAACGTCTACAGTCTTGGGATCTGCGTCTGCACCCCAACCAATCAGTATCAGTTCGAGCATCAACAGCACTTCCACCTCTACGACGTATCTGCCCGTCGTAACCGTCAGTTCGACCACGACGATTCCTCCCTCGTCCGACACCGCAACCGCGCCTGTCCCGATCATGTCTTCCGAGGGTGACACTTCCAAGCCCCCCAGCTGGAGCTGGGGCAGCTCTGATGGCGGTACTGTTGGCGGCTGCACCATCATGGTGATTAGCATTGCTGTCGCTGTCGTTCTGGCCGTTGGCTAGAACTGCCTTTGGTAAGTTGTCTTTTCCCTCTCCTTCTCTAATTCGTTTGCCTATTTACCGTATAAAAAAAATCTCATGATCTCTCACTTGCTTCTTTGAGTTCCAACTAAACAATATAAACCAGATCAATCTTCCACCCCCCTTTTGCAAAAACCCCACCCAACCTCTGGTACTCACGCACACAACGTCTTCTGCCAACAACAATTACTTCGACATCACGGCACTGGTGGAAAAGACTAGGTTACTGGATTAGGAAGGGCGAAGGAAAAGGAAAATGGAGGAGGATTGGTATGGCACGGGGAGATAAGATTCGGAGTTGACTTGTACTTTTATTGCGTTCGCTTGGTCTTTCTATATCACGACTCTAGTGGTTAGATGGCCGGGCTGTTCCCCTTGCTTTTACAGGCTCTCGTCTGGGGGAACTCTACGGAAAATCAATTGGCATTATGCTGAAAAAAAAATCGTCTTCTCGAGCTGCAACTGTGATTTTTCTCTTAATTTTTTTTTTCTCTTCCTTAGTTTTCTGCCCTCTCGATTTCTGGGGTTTTTTCCCCTTCCAAAATTACGGGTGAATTCGTGGAATAGGCAACTTGCACCCAGCATGCTGAGAAGGTACGTACGTACCCAATGTTCCTTCTGTAGTAAAGCACCAAGCGTAGCAAGTAGGTGCTAGTTAGTAGGCAGGCACTTATGCTAAGGAAGGTACCTGCCTACATAGTAGGTATGTACCTATCTTGTAGGTATTTTAAATAGTATATACTAAGTAGTATAGCTCCATGTCATGCATAATGTGTACATAGTAGTATTCTCCCAAGTACTACTATGTATGTACATCAGTACATGTAGTACGTACCCCCTTTTGTACTCGGGTACCTTTTAGTTCTATCACTGCCGTTATTGCAGGTACATGATACCTAATCTTGCTAAAACAATTTCCCCTAACCTTCTAGGCTCGTACGGTACCCCCTTTTTATTCCATTGTCACAAGGTCGTATCTATTCAACTTCCATAATTCTCACCTCAACCAAGCTCTGTAAGGTTAGAACAAAACATCTGAGCTATCCCAATGCCAGATCAATAGAAGAAACTCCATTCAAAAGGAGAAAAATTCAATTAAAATTAATACCACACAAGAACTCCCGATATTTTATCTACCTTGGGTATGTACAATGTGACATATAACCTTCCCACTTTCCCCTTTTATCTACTGCAACATGGTGTCGAGGCTCTCCCCCAAGACACCTTCGATCCCCACGATCCAGCGATGCGTCTCCCTCTCTACGTCCTCGTCATCGTCGTCCTGAAGCTCGCTGATGTACGGCAGCATCTCTGGGAGCATCGACAGCCATTCCTCGCCTAGTCGGTCCGTCAGCGCTTGTTGGCACTTCACCACGGCAAGGCGTACCGCCCCCTGCTCCGACCGTAGGTGCTTCAGGAGCGAGCTGTTGAGTGCTTTTCGGTGATCCGGGGAATCCGCCGCCGCGGCGAGTTCTACTATGGTAGGGATCAGATCTGTCGTTAGGTCGACCGATGCGGCATGGAGGAACTGGGCTATGAGTATTGGTGCTACGGCATCGAAATGGGCTGGGGCTTGCCAAAAGTCGTCTTGATCATGCTCGAAACACTTTGAAAGGGTTTGTAGGACTTTCCTCCAAAGCTCGCGGTCTTCTGGATGTTTCGGATTTGCCGCTGTGAGCACACTGCCGACTGTGTCGATAATGTAAGATGCATAGCTTGTGACAATAGACTTGAGGCCACCGAAGAACGATAGTAGAAAGCCGTAGACGCTAACGAGGCGCATACTCCTTCCTACCGTGTCCTTGGTGGGTAGAGCTGATGTCCAGTCCATGAGTTGGGAGAATATCGGTCGGAATGCGGCGTCGTTTAGTTTGTAAACCATCCTCAGTGCCACGTCGTTGATAATTTCCTCAACGCGAGGTAGATGCTTGATAATGTCCTCTCCATCATCGCCTTTTAAGTGCTGCACCCGACGGGTATCAAATGCATTCAGGAAGATAGCCGAAAGAATTGTTATATTCTTCGAGATATCAGCCTTCGAGTGCTTGTCAATTGCGATGCCTAGGATATTGAGATACTCTCGCGTAGCCTGAAATATGGATTGGTTAGCTAGCAACTTGGGTATGTTTGAAAGATTCTTTCTTACCAGGTAACCTGAGTCGGTGGCTGGGACCCAGTTATGTTCTAGAACCGCGAACATAGTTTTAGCATCTACTTGCTTCGCAATGAATTGGAGGCATTGGAGACGAGTATCGTTGGCTTCGGTGCTTAAACTGGCTTTGGCAGATGCATTTGAAACGGAAAGGAGTTGGTCTAGGTAAGTTCTCGAAAGCATATAAGGTAGATACTGTGCCAGTGCGGTTATGAACGCGTAGCTTGCATTGTGCAACTCGGGCTGTCGGGTCTCGGGTTTCATGCTTTCTGTCACATACAATAGCGCTTTCGGAATGGCTGACGGGAGGACAGGAACAATTCCGTCCTGGAGTACATCGACTAACGAAGCCAAACACAGCAGGGCCATAACACGAAGGCGTGTATCCTCTTGACCAAGGCATCGGTCCCCTGCAATCGTCGAGGCGGCAGCAGCGACAGCTTCTGGGTCTTTCTTCCCGTACTTTTCGGATATCTTGTCGACGCACCCGACCGCGATGTGTTTATAGGCAATATCCTCAGATACTCTAATAATAGCAGTGAGCTGCGGTAAGAACGCAAGCAACGCAGCCCTAGAGTTGGCATCTCCTTGACTTTCCTGGTCAATCCGTATCTCGACAGCCTTCAAGACCTTCCGGCGCAAGACCGTATCTGGCCGGTCCAGAAGCGTCTCAACTGCCTTGATAAATTCCCCGATGGAGAGCAGATTTAGGAGCTTAGAGAGTGCATCGCCACATCGGCCGTGTAGAACTTTGTGTTCCTTCAGCGAGTCCGCCAAGCTTAGAAGATCTTCGAGCAAGCTAGAGTATAGCTCGCGAATTTTAGACGCCTCCATATCATCTCTCTCAGTAAGCTTGCCGATCTGCTTCGTCAGCTTTCTGCTCGATAGAAGATGAGGGAGGAGGTTTAGTTGGCGGAGCCCGATCTTCTGAGGATCCCGGCCTCCTTGCTCGTTCGCACCAAGAAGAATGTCGGAGAAAGAAGGCGAAGGCTTGAATATGTCGGTGACTAGTTTGAGGAGCTCAATCAATGACTGTAGCTGAATTTCTACCGTGAAATAGTTGAAAACATCGGCAGCGAACGAGAGAACTTGATCGGTTGTTCCGTACATATTTACGAGCATCGCTAGGAGCGCAAATAAGAACTCCTCACTGCCGAGAGTCTCTACCAGTGACACGAACAAACCGAGTCTCCGGTGTGATGGTATATGCTCGTAAGCTGTAACGAAACTGAGAAGAAGTTCGGAGGCGCCTGCGAGAGGACTTATCTTGCCCTTGCGGAGTGACTGTATTAGCGGTGGCACAACCTCTTTGACAGTTTGATTGATCACATGAGCGGAGTAATCGTCACTCTGGCGCAGGACTGAGCTTCCCATCTGTGTGAAAATTGGCATCACACTATTGAGTATTAGATCTGGAGCAACGCTAGCAAGACTTGCTACCAGCAGGAGGGCGGTGCTCTGGACAGCTGGGCTTGAAGACTTTTGTATGCAGTTCACAAGAAGATCGCCATGTCCACCTGTGCTGTCGATCTTGAGGTTCTTGTCGTTCTTGTAAGCGGGTACCATGGCCAATAAGCTTCGGAGAACAAGGTTCTGGAGATATCCCAGTTCAGAACCGACTATAACCCGGAAATGTTGTAGCTCTGAGAGGGCACTGAATAGCGCGTTAAGGAGTTCGGGGTGTTTTCCGGGGTCGGATCCCTCAACAAGCTGTAGCACAAAGGTCACCTGCTTGAGTGTCGAGCTCACTTCCGCGGTAATCTGTGTGTTAATTCCACGATGTGCCTCCGATGAGCTTGTTCGTCTCCGCTTGCCGGGTGGCGGCTCAGTAGCCATTTTCGCGGTGGGTTGCAATGATTCCAGGAAAAAGAGAAGGATGTCCGTCGTAAGCTCGACGTTCCTTAGAAGATCAGCGGCCTCGCCAGAGATCGCACTTCGCTCATCCGACCAATCCTTTTGAGCCAACTTCAGCATTCGTTGTGCTACGATGTATCTTGGTTCCGATTTCATAGACGGCCATAATTTCTGGATGTGGGAAAACATAGCATGGAGAAGATTTGGCCTAGTGAGTAATTCACGCGACTGCACAGTGTCTAGAATGAACTCTAAGCCATCTTTCTCATTGGGAAGTACAACCTCAACAATGCTCTGGTCTACCACCGGCTCATTGACATTTTCTTGCAGACAAAAGTTAGTAGCATCAGCAGAAGGCAAGGAAGACCATCGTTTGAGCAATGGGAGGAGAAGTTGGGTGCGGGAGGTTCCCGAAACGCCCTTCACTTGGTTCAAGAATGCGAGGAGGCGGAGCTTTAGGGTAATAAGAGGACTGTAGACGGTGTGCGAAGTTAAGAAAGACAACACAGAACGTCGCGTTCCGTGAGAAAGATGATTCTTCTTGAACTTCTCTGCTTCATCGCCCGAAGACTTTGAACTGCTATTTATAGAGTTCTGCAAGATCTCAAGGACGTAGTTGGCATTGAGCACACACTCTTCGAGCGAAGTAATTAGGACAGCCTGTAGAAACTTGCGGAGGTTGTCAGAGGTCATCCATTCCAAGGGTTTCGTATCGTCATATAGACAATTACGACCCCAAGTGCGCTTCTCCGTCCCGCTATCTTCGCCTAGGGACTCATTCAAGATTATTATGAGATCCGCAGCAGCACGACGGACCTTTTTGGAAGGATCATTTAACGCGGCAATACTGTACGGTAAGATAGCCTGAAAGTCCGCCCCACTGCAGTCATTTTCTCTAAGGCGACCTTTAGCTAGACTTAGAGCCTCGACCCGAGCCAATGTTGGATAAGGCCCGCACCAGACTCTCATGAGAAATGTAAAATAAAAGGGGGTATTGCTTGCTTGTTCACGTTGCAAGGGAGAGGTTTTGTCGAAGGCCGCGACATTATTTGGCTCGGAGAGGCTGGAAAGAAACACAGAACACAAATCAGTGAAGATGTCTGTTGAGCCTGCCTGGAAGCATGAGGCTATCCCTGTGGTACTATGGCTGATGATTCGTTGAAGAGCGGTATCGAAGGATTCGGTAACCACTGGGGCGTCGTCTTCTTTCATTTCCACGTCTTCGGTAGGCGCCATTGGCAAGGCTCGCGGCCGAATGTGTATGTCTAGTCGCATTTCCAACACATCGAGATCAACATCGGTATCATTGATGGCTTGTGTAAAAACATCCTTAATTCCTGCTTCCACTTGCGAAAGTCGAATGATAGTTGACGCTAGAGCCTTGCGAGTATGGCCCTGTTCGTCAACTTGATCATCGACCTTGTAAGCCACGAGTAGCAAAGATTTGAAAATAACAGCGGTCTGGTGATCACTGAGAACTGAGGCTAGTAGAAGCGACTCAATTATAGGGAGACCCTTGGTATCGCCTCTCTTATAGATTCGGTCTATCAGTGCTAGGCACAAGCCATTTGCTAGTCTGCCAATGTCACGGTCCTTCCCTATTTCAGAAAGGAGTTGGGACAGGTTTTGGACTTTCAGCAAAGCACGGGTGACTTTTCCAGACATCTGCTTTGCGGATCGGTACTGGGAAAGCATAGAAAGACAAACCAAACCAGGCCGAAGCGACTCCGAGGTCCATCCAGCAACAAGCTGTTCCATAAGAGCGCTAATGGCGGCGTCATCGAGACTTCCTTTAGCAACGAAGACAGCGATAACCATATAGCAAGCTATCTGTAAACCAGGTGCCTTGGACATGACCAATGCCTCACTAATGGTTGGCCCTATCTGCTGCAATAAATCTTGGTCGTTGCTTGTCTGGATACTGCGCCGGCCGGATCGCATTTTATCAAGCATGCCATTGACGGCCTCGGTCATTATTCCACCCCAGAAAGAAATCAGAGCTGGATATTGCTGTTGCGCTCTGCATGTGTCGAGCGTGAACGTCGATATCGTGGAAAGGAATTCGGGGTGGTGTGTGGCTTGGTGGACCAACACTGTCCTCGGCGGCTGAGTCAATGACTTGGCGTATGGATCTAGGAATTTATAGACATGAGGAAGGTCTTTGGGAAGGATGGAGAGAAGCGTCACAAAAACCGGAATGGTATGGTAAGGCAGAAAGGTCGAGATGAGGGTGGCTGTATTGTATTCGTGGATCCTATGAACACATTAGAAACACGCCTACAAAAAAAGGGGTGTAGTCTCCGAGTCTTACTTGAATCTCCTAATAAGCCATTCTACGGCTTTTACGGCGGGCATCAATCTCAAGCGCGCACCGACAAGCCGCAAGAAAGAGTCTACTTTCTTGTCAAGCTCTGCATTCTCCGAGACGGTTAATTGACTTCGATCTTCATCTTGACTCTGCTCGCTGAACAGCGTAGAACTAAAGGGTGCAAAACTGGAATCTAGCTGGCATAGCTCCTCGAATCCCTCGTAACATATGCGATAGAGCGTCTGGAAATTCTGGGATGCGGCAACTCGAGGCTCGAAGATTAACGACTTGGAATGGGCAGCTTTTTGCGCCTTGACATCGAGGGAGGACTTCGAACTCGCGGCTATCTTGGCCAGCTGCGCAGCCAATGTCGACGTCATCTTGGTGCAGTGAGCCGCAGCGTTCGGGGTCCCATCCGGCGAATTGGCGAAGGAAAAGGAGTATATTTACACCTAAAGGTAGGAAACTTTAAAAAAAGGTATGTCTAAGTGAAGACTTTCGCGAACTCCAAAATTTTACATTAAGCAAGTTCAATCGATAAGATAAGAAGCTCTCTAACATCTTAGCGTAGGTACTAAACTAAGTAAGCCCCATTAAAAAAATTACAGAAAACCCCACGATACACCCCCACTGACAATCATTTTGCAATAGTACTACGTATTATACATACATACAACTTAGGTACATACATATATTGTGATACTTCTATCACCACCACTTTTTAACTCGGAGCTATTACGGCATGTACAGTACATACACATTGTCCCCTAACAACCTTTTTTTTTTCATATCACATGAAAGAGGTAATTTATTACGAAATACGGTAAGACGGGCCACCTACTCACACCGGAAAACTGGAAAAATGAGTTGGCATGCAATTAAGTACGTAAGGGAGGAGGAAGTGTGAAAGGGAAAAAAAAAAAAAGAGGGTACTTATATAGGACTTTCCACTCCTTATATTGGGATTTCCCCGATTGGTTTCTTGCCTAACTCGTCCTTCCCTATCAGTAGCCAACTTCTATTACAGAGACCCAGCAAAGGCTCCGATGTTGTAGTTACCCTCCTTTGAGGTGAAGATTTTTGTTAGTTTTGTTATTCTTGTTTTTTGCAAGTCAAGTCTATCTGTGGATTTGTAGAATACATATATTTAGAAGTTGCACCGACATTTACTGGAGGTTATTATTTAAGAATCATTGTCGTGTCCGTGTACTTTGGAAATATATCTCGCAGAGTATCAAATCACCTCACTACTTCTCAAGGTTATTAGTACGATAGGAAGATGGCTGTAAGTGGTTAACTATCCACCTAATTTTATTTACCAAAAAGCCCTATTATTTCATTATTATGTAGAGACGATGGCTAACTCAGGTGGACCAAGAAACCATATAACCAAATTATTCTTTTTGGTGACTCGCTCTTTGAGTTTTCCAGCAGGGTTCAAGACGGCTTCTCGTTCCAGGGTGCTTTGCAGGGTCGTACGTTGTACTTCACAGATTAGTCCCAGATATACGTACCTATTGATGCATCACTTACATCTAACCAAATGTCGTCTGTGTAGATTGTATGCGAGGCTTGGATGTCATAAACAGGGGCTTCTCTGGCTATAATACCAAGAACGCATTGGAATTATTGCCTCAGATATTCCTTCCTCCTTCTCCCACGAACCCCAGGATCGAGTACCTTGTATGTACCATACCCCCCAACGCTACTTGGTCATACGTCTTTATCACTTAGATGCTGCTTATGGTCACTTGGTATACTGGCTCTAATTTTCTTTGACAGCTTGTCTTGTTTGGTGCCAATGATGCTGCGGTCCCTCTCCCGACCAACGCGCAACATGTCCCCATGGATCAGTATAAGGAGAATTTGACCAAGATTATCACTCACGAGCATATAAGAGCACATAACCCCAAGGTCCTGCTTGTTACGCCGCCACCAATTGACCAGCTCCGTCTTGACGAGCTAGATAAAGCATATGGCCACAAGGAGGTAACTCGACAGGCTGCTATCAGCGCTGCGTACTCCGAAACGTGCCGACAGGTTGCATCGGAGGTCCCCGGCACCATCTTGATCGATCTCCAGAAGGCCATCCTGGAGAAGGCAACTGCACTGACACCGGACTTTGATACCAACGGTCCACCATTAGGGTATCCTGGTGGAAAGCGAGGTGCTCTTGAGGGTCTCTTGCCAGATGGTTTGCACATGAGTGGAGAGGCGTACAAGACATTCTTCGATATAGTCCTGCCTCATATTGGACCTTTCCCAAACGGCTTTCAAGTTTACCCGCTTTGGCGTCAGATGAACCCGGGTTCGATTTAGACTCTATTTCCATGTTGCCCCGTAGCCGTGGGATGGCAAAACTGGGAGAATGCGTGCGGTGGAGTAACGAAGGAAAGAGAACATTTATCTCTAAAGATACTTCCTCTCGTATTTAGGGTTCGTGCACTATTGATTCGGTTCACATGACTATGTGACAATTTCCATCAAGGCTACCCCCTCTTCGTACATTGCACCTAGTTGGCAAGCACATAAGTTGGTCGATTATCCAGCAGCATGTATGTTAGGTATAAACCAAAAGACACGGGATTCATGTCTTTCTTATGCAATTGACAATTTGGGGGTATATTTTTTTTCGATTACCGGTGCCCTCGTATGGAAGAAAGAAAAAAATATGTACTCCATCTATGCATGCCCCCACCCATATGGGCAGAAATGCAGTGTAGGCACATACGTATGTGTGTATGTATGTATGTATGTATCAACGTACTCCGTACATGTCGTCAGTACTGCTAAGTACGGTAGGTACAAAACACAAGCTACAATACAAGGCTATGCTTGCAGTTAGAGTTAGGTACTGTATTGTATTGTACTTGGCTAAGGCAAGACGCGGTAGTGTAACACGCACAACACCAGAACGAGTGCATGGGCTCAGCTAGAAATTTAGCTTAGTTGTGACACGCTAATAAGAAGTACGGAGTACATATGTACATAGAAATCGTTAAGTACATACATACATGTAACATAATAATGTAACGACCTCTTTTTTTATTATGGATACATAGCTTATGTACCACACTAACCTAGAAAACCATTCTACAAATCGAAGTCATCATTTCTCCTACCATCCTAACCTACACTACCTCCTACCTAGACTTACTTCCACTACTTCCAACAACCTACCCATCCTGCTACTAAGAGCCCTTAACTCCCTTCAGATTTCTTTAAAAAAAAAACAGAATTTGCTCTCTTTCCCATCTAACTATCCCTTTCCCATATTTTAATATCGGGTCATTCGGTTTCCCGATTCATCGCCACACTGAAGTCTCCCGCTTACAACTTTATTGTCAAGGTCCTTAACCTAACTCAGGGCCTTCGAACCGCTGTATCCCTCTCCCGCCCTGCCGCCCTCTCTCCCTCTCCCTCCCCTTCTCCCTCTCCTCCTCTTCCTCTTCCTACTCCTCTCCCTGTCCTTGCCGACCTCGATCGCTTGATTCCTACATTCGCACAAACCTCGTTCTCGTTTGCGTCCTTGACGAAACCGTCACCTTCTCTTCCCTCCCGAAGTTCACATTTATCAGTATTGATCCCAAGGTGTCAAATTCTTGTGCAGTCACCAACCTTCTTCTTCTTCTTCTTCTTCCCTCCAATATTCACACTTATACATTGCTTCGTCGACGCCAACTTTGGTGCCGCTAAAAAAAAGGAATCACACCTTCATTTGGTGAAGTGTATGCAAACAAAATTGTCAACAGCAGCCAGAGTGCAGCCATCTTGTTAATTGATCTTCTATCCCGCTCCATCGTTCCATCGCTCCATCGTCTCGCCCTATACTACCGAAAGCTACTGTGTTTCCACCCCGAGTAGTTACACATTTTGGTATAACGTATTCAAACGCCCAAGTTCGACACCTAGAAGAATCTGCGTCCAGCTTACTTCGCTAGAGACCACTTGGTCCTCTGCGATGAGGAGGTGGTGGTGGACCTCATCGAGAAACGACCAGCAGTAGAGGGCACGGCAGCTCCAAACAGGGATTCGCTACACTGTTGCGTTGGCTTGCCAATCCGTAATTGAAGTCGATGGGCGACATTTCGGATACGGTTCAGTCCAATGATATGACCTGGTTGTCCGAGCTCCTTGGCATCTAATTCCTCCGCTTCTGTTAGTTTCGAATCACGACCAAGCTCCCTCGCAAGCACTTGAAACCTGGACCGGCTACCCAGCCGCCCGCCCTGCATACATACGCTAGGACGCCACGAAAAGTCGATCGGGTATGGATCCTCGCTTCCCGATCTCGAGAGACGAGCTTTACAGTGTCCAGATGGACGTCAAGCAGATTCAGATCGTGCAGAACAGCCACGCCGAGAGACTTTCCCGCTTGGAGAAACGCCAGGCAGATGATGCAGCCATCAAGTCTGCCTGGAACTCACCCTTTCCCAGCGCCTTGGGGGGCACCCCGCAGCATGGTTCGTCACACCCCCTCCCTGTTCGATATCACATGGCTATATTATCCTAACGCTTATTCTCAACTAGGACCCATCCAAATGCCCCCGAGCGAGATATTCGACGACTTCGAAGAGCAAGGCCAGAACTTGTTAGGCAGCCTACACCTCGATGCCGAAGACGAGCCTACTAGACGCGGCGCCGCCTCTAGAGCCAACAGTGTGCGTTTTGACGAGAGTGCTTTGCAGGGCTCGGGCTGGGCACAAAATGGTCGGCACTCGGGTGACTTTGTTCCCATCCGACCTGGCAGCGGGATGGGCGGTCATGGCATGATGGAACGATCGCTCTCTCATAAATCTGATGGTAGACACAGTTCTGCGGGCCATTCGGTACACTCGGTTCATTCTCACCACTCGGTTGCCTCGGGTCGAGGAAGCAGTTTGGGTTTGGATACGACATTCACTCCGGGAGGTCATGAGGACGACTCTCCAATTGGCATTCCGGAGCCGCCTCCTGGTTTCTTCATCTTAGGCTCGGTGCCTTCCATCGTTCGGTGCTGGCTCACAGCCAACTTTGCGCATGACACACTCCTATATGCGGATGTTTGCACCGGGTCACAGAAGTCGGTTCTCGAGTTCTCCCTCATCAAGGATCTGGATCTCGTAGAGGCCATTCACCGGGACCTAGACGGCGTTTACCGAATTCGACTACACGTGTATCTCACGGAAGCTACGGTCTCTCACTCAACTTCCCGAGGGATAAGCCCAGCACCACAAATGCCTAGCATTGCGTGTACATTTGAAGTGGTCGGTATGGATCAGCCTGACAATGCTGATGCGAAAAGATCTATCCGGATCTTCATTGGCAGCGAGACTTTGAGGGAGCATTCAGCCGACGTGCTATTCTCGCAAAACAGGATGACGCTGTATAGCTGCGAGAGAGAGAAACTGTCGGTACCTTTCGTGCGTCCAGAAGACCATGGAACCTTCAAGAACATCCGCACAATGGCCGTATTCCCCGAAAAACCCAAGCTCAACGCGACAGCTCGTCCCTTTGTATTTGGCGAATCGAAACAGGGGACAGTTACTAAACCTACAAATGGTACTCACCGAAAGGGATCACAGGACGAGACCGAATCTCGAGAAGCTCCATCACCTTCTTCTGAGCAAGCATGCCAACAAGCTAGCACTGCCGACGCGAGCAATGTTTCTGAAAGCGGAGGTGAAAGCGAAAAGCAATTCAAGGAACCTAGCAGCTCTGAGCCCACTCCCAAGGAATCCCAGGCGCCATCGGCTGATGCATCGAGAGATGCTACTCGCCGTCCTTCGGGTGCTGGGGGCATATGGAATTCATGGCGTCAAGGTGGCAGCACTAACGGGAATGAGCAGAAGGAGAATGCCCCGTTGAGTGGGTACCAACCCGCTGGGCGTGGCGGGCGAAGCATGAAGGTGTTGAAGCCAATGAAATCAAGCACTTCATCTTCAGCTCGAACAGGAGCATCCTACGAGCCAGCACCACAGCCTAGAAGCAGTGGCGAGCTCCGACGCAAAAGCCAAGTTGGAACTGAGGGATCTGGTACTGGCATAATTCGATGGGAATCGAAGAAAACACCCTTGAGTACTCCAGAGCCCAAGGCACCGGCTACGACTCGCGAAGTGCGAAGCGCATCGGGCAGTCGCACCTCGGCGAATCCTGTCGGTGGTGCATCGGCGTTTTCGTGGATGAACCCATCTAGCAAACCAAGAACCCCGACAACGACCGCAGAGTGAGAGGTTGAGATATAGGAGAGTGTTTATCAATAAAGGGGCAACAACTTAATGGCACGACTAAATGTGTGAAAGTTCCTAGTCCACGCCGGGGATTGCCAAGAGCTTTAGCAGACAAGTAGTGTTTGAAGACCAAAAAAAATCCAAAAGGAAACTCAATAAACAGAATAAATGCCCTCATGAATAATGTCTTGAATGATGCAGAAAATGATCTAGAAGTTACAGCTTGTCCAAGAGGTTCGGTCTGTGGCAGTGATACTTATTAGATGCAGACCTGGCTATTTTGTATGAATCGAGCCGTTTTATGATGTATATGTGACGTGACGGCACTAAAAAGACGCATTAGAACTTAGGCATTTAATAGCCGCAGATGGAGAATCTAAAGAATTCTCAGAAACTACATGTACATGCATGATACTTGCATATAAATCAGTCGTCAAGTTACTGTCACATACATACGCCCACACTCACACAACCGCCCGCAACGTGGTATTACTATCCCGGGCACTAGAGGAGAGAAGAAGGAAACAGCGGGAGGAGAAAAAAAAGGAGAAAAAAAGATGCAGAAAGACAAGGTAGACTACTTGCTGTACCTGGTAACGGACTCGACGCCGGCCATCCTGGGCAACCGGGACATCGGGGAGGTAGTCGAAGCGGCGCTGAAGGGCGGCGTCACCTGCGTGCAGTACCGGGATAAGAAGAGCGACACGGCGGTGCTAGTGGCCACGGCAAAGCGGCTTCACAGGATTACAAGCCGGTACGGCGTGCCGCTGCTAATCAACGACAGGGTGGATGTCGCGCTTGCGGTCGGGTGCGAGGGCGTGCATATCGGACAGGATGATATGGGTTGGTTTGTCCTTTTTTCTTTCTTTTTTTCTTTCTTTTGGCGAGGGATGAGAAAGGTTAACATGGGTATATGTCTACAGATATATCGTCCGCAAGGAAACTACTCGGCCCGGACGCTATCATCGGCGTCACGGTGAGCAATGCCGAGGAGACGCAGGCGGCGTGCGCGGCGGGAGCAGATTATCTGGGTATTGGGACAGTGTTTGCGACGCCGACGTAAGTCTTGGAGATTTCCTTTCGGTTATCTTATATATATTCATATTGGTGTTAAGATTTACTACTTCCACTAGTCTACTTTACCCCCTTATGAGATTTTTCAACACTTCTAGCTAACTAAACCACCCTTGGCTATGCAACTAGCAAAGAAAATACCAAAAGCATCATCGGCGTGGACGGGCTGCAGCAGATCCTGCTCCAGCTCGCGGCGGCCGGGTCGCCCGTAAAAACGGTCTGCATCGGCGGCATCAACGCGTCTAACGTCTCGCGCGTGGTGTGGCAGAGCGCCGGCAACAACGGCCGGGCCCTCGACGGCGTCGCCATCGTGAGCGCCATTATGGCGGCGCCCGACCCAGAGGCAGCGTCGCGGGAGTTGCAGCGCCTGGTCAAGGCGAATCCCGAGTTCGTGAATCACTGCGAAGACTTAGAAAACCGGCCCGCGCACGACCTCGTGGACCTCTTCCTAGCCACTGTCCCCCAGATCATACACAGGGTCCACAACATCAAGCCCCTCTCGCACAACATGACCAACCTCGTCGTGCAGAACCTGGCGGCCAATGTAGCCCTTAACGTCGGCGCGAGCCCCATCATGGCGAACTACGGAGAAGAGGCGAAAGACCTCGTGACACTCGGGGGCGCGCTCGTGATCAACATGGGGACGGTGACCCCCGAGGGGTTGGAGAATTACTTAAAAGCACTAAGGGCATATAACGACGCGGGACAGCCCGTAGTGTTTGATCCTGTGGGGTGAGTTATTTACCTATGTGTTGTATCATCGAGTTATCAAACCAAAAAAAAAAAAAAGTAGAATGCGCTAACATGTATATATACATACAAAGCGCCGGAGCCACAGCCGTCAGACGAGCGGCCGTGAAGACCATCTTCGGCGCGGGGTACGTCGACGTGCTCAAAGGCAACCAAGCCGAGATCCTCTCGTGCATGCCCGACGACGGCGCCGAGCAGCCGCAGGTGCAGCAGCGCGGCGTCGACAGCGGGCCAGCCGAGGCAGACATGAAAAAGCTCGGTCGGGCTATCATGCAGCTGGCGAACCGCCGGCGGAACATCGTCGTCATGACAGGCAAGACGGACCTGGTCACGGCAGGCCGGTACGTCTACGCCATCGACAACGGGCACGAGTACCTGGGCATGGTCACGGGCACGGGGTGCTGCCTGGGCACCACCATCTCGGCTATGATCGCCGCGAATCTCTGGGACAAGCTGCAGGCCACGATCGCGGCCCTGCTGTACTACAACATCGCGGCCGAGCTGGCGGCCGAGCGCGAGGACGTCAAGGGCCCCGGGACGTTTGTCCCCGCTTTCCTGGACGAGCTGTACAACATCCGCAGGAAGACGGTGGATGGAGATCTGGGGTGGCTGGAACGGGCAAGGATCTCGGTGGTTTTGTAGAATGCGAAGTCAAGCGGATTCAGACTCAGGGGGGTCGCGGTTGGATACATAGGTACCTGTTCACTAGTACTCCGTGGAGAGGATCAATAGAGACCGATGATTAGGTTGACCAGTTTCCCCCTTTTTACAAAACCCCTACTAGTACTGTCTCTCTAATGCTTAATGGTCTATCAAATGGTCTATATACGTGTAACCTAACCTTGGCTATTGATTTGTGTGATATCTAGGTTAGAACCTTATATTAGGTAGGTTATAAGCAGACAGGTACATTAGCGCATAAGACAATTCGCCAATTAAGAAGGCCTTAACCTAGTAGCTAAGTACATAGTACCTGGGTGTTGTGGAAATTATAATGACACCATCGATAGCTGGTTTCAATGGTATTGGGAACTATGCAGGGCACAGCAGGAACTATTATGTACATAGGGATCAGGGGGTGGTTCGTCTTATGGAGAGCACCTATTGTTAGGGGGCCTATGATGAAAGACAAAAATAACACCCCGCCCCCGCCATTGATCCGCTACCCCGCGTCATTTGTATGTATATATACATACGCGCACATCGGTTAGAACGATATTATTTCCCGTCCCTCCGAGCTCCCCTTTTTTTTTTTCTTCTCGCCGTTCTCGCGCATGTGGCTCGGCATCTTCCAATGACCTTACATCCATTTACCTTTCAGAACTGGAGGTAAACCTGGTCAACAATCCTGGTTAGTCGAATCCTTACCTTTCGTATACATATATCTATATATAAATATACGTATGACCTCTTATCATTGACTGTTTTTGAATTTCTGATTGACAAGAAAGAGAAGAAGAAAAAAAGAGGTAAAATTTTATATACATAGATGAATTTTGCGAGAACAACAACAAGTTTTCTATTCAATCAAGGATCCCGATCACTACTCAGATTTACCCCGCCTCCGTCGACGAATCTCATTTTCACCTGTAAAGCGATCCCTGCTCGTTCGAGACTCTCATCTACTGCTACCATGGCCGACAAGCCCACGCCTAGCCGGCGTCTTCGTATGTAGTTTTCTTGTTTTATGACAGTCACTTTATAACAATTCATTTATGATGCTAACCTCGAAAAACAAAACGCATAGAGAACCCTGCTATATTGTCAGTACAAATTCACCAATCTCAGGATGGAGATCATGATATCTCTTTTATGAAAGTATCACAGAGGGAAGTGAGCTGACATGGGTGCTGGGGGGATAAAACAGTGTCTGTGATTTGCAGGAGAAGTTCCGCAATGCCATCTGGCAATTCGATAAGATGTACGTGTTATGTTGTGGCTTCACACTTCTGACTGGAAACGGACACCAATCCACGAAGCATCCCTTATGAGTCAAAGCCATCAACCAGCCAGCCAAGTCATCTTATCTAACTAGAGGGGGGGGTCTCCCTCCCACCATCTCAGAGTCCTCACCTCACAGAAGGTCCTGCGCGCGGCCAAGATCCTCAACCTGCCCCTCTACGTAACGACCCAGAACGGTTCCAAGCTAGGGCCCATCGTGCCCGAGATCCAGGAGCTCGTGGGCGACGCCGTCGTCACCGCCGACAAGACGCGGTTCTCCATGATGATCCCCGAGATAGAGCCGCACTTCCCGCACGTGCTGTCGTCCACCAGCGTGGCCGGCACCCAGAAGCCCCCGCGCGAGGTGGTCATCGTCGGCATCGAGAGCCACATCTGCATCACCCAGACCGCCATGGACCTGCGCGCCCGCGGCCACAAGGTCTACGTCCTCGCTGACGCCGTCAGCAGCTGCAACCCCCAGGAGATCCCCCTCGCCTTCGACCGCCTCCGCGCCGAGGGCGTCACCGTCACCACCAGCGAGAGCTGGCTCTACGAGCTCATGGGCGACGCGCGCATCGCCGAGTTCAGGGATATCGCCAAGCTCGTCAAGGAGACGGGCCAGGATACCAAGACGGCCCTGGGCGCGCTGATGAGTAGCAAGATCTGATAGCATGGATTGTGAAGAAAGGAGTGGTAGATATAGATAGGTACTTGATCTATACCGGGAATAGGGGAACGAGGCAGTTAGAGTCTCGCGCACACGGGATTGAGAGGGTGGGTAAGGGCAATGGATCTAAGGAAGGGTTATCATAAATATACGAATTTAGCAAGATAAAACCAAGGCCCTCGCAGTGAGTTGCGTAATAAGATATGATGAATCGCAACGATGAGTCGAATCTCATAACAAAGACACAGACATGCCGTTTACCCCCCTCCTCTGAATACAGTTTTCAGTTGTTGTCTCTCACAAGTGTCTCAGCAAGCTAACATATACACAGATTGGTTATATGTAAGGGGGAGCCTCATGTTCTCTTCCTCTCCCCCTCCTCAGGCGGGGCCGGGATATGAAACGTCGTGATCGACCTCGCCGCCACACTCCCGCTCACCGTCCCATCCTCCGCAACCGCAACCTCAATCGCCTCGCAGTCATGGCTCTGGTCCGTAACCCACCCGCTCGCCTCCGCCACCGCCAGACCCCCCACCTTCACCCCCACCGCGCTCGCCGCCCCCGCCGAGCTAATAACCACCACGGCCACGCTCCCATCCACGTTCCTGAACGCCGCGCTCTTGAGCCCGTTCCCGCCCCCGACGGTAACCCCCACCCGCACCGCCCCCGGCCGCACGAACCGGCTCCAGCTCGCAAACGCCCACAGCCGCTTCGACACCTCGATGCCGTACGGCGCCTGCTGCTCCACGCGCACCAGCTTCTCGTTGGTGTTGGGGCTCGGCCACTGCACCCCCTCCCAGTACAGGTACCCCGACACGCCGGCGTCCACGACCGCCGCGTATATGTTGTTCGCCCACGTGAGCCCCTCCCCCGCGCCGCCGAACGCGTACCACGCCGTCGTCCACCCGCCGTTGAGGTCGCACTGCTCCGACAGCCACACCGGCAGCCGCGTGTCCATGGGCCCCGTCGGCCCGCCCGTGTACGTGTGCGACGTCACCGTGGCCAGCAGGGCCTCGGCCCCCGCCGCCCGGATCGCGCGCACCATGGACGCCTGGTTGCCCCAGCCCTCGGACTCGCAGCACGCGATGCCCACCTGCGCGGTCAGGTTCGCGGCTTCGAGGGCGGCGTGCAGGATCTTGATGAAGTCGGCCGCTTGCGCCCCGTTCGAGTTCATGCCCGCGTAGCCGGGGGAGAACTCGGGCTCGTTGAGGAAGCCGATGCTGTTTTGGGGGGGAGGTGGCAGGTTAGTTTACGGATGGGAGAGAGAGAGGGGGGGGGGGGGATGATAGCGAAAATCAAGAAAAAAAAAAGAGTGAAAAAGAGGGAAAAGGGGGGATAGAAACTTACCGCGACACCGGGATCCCCTCCTCCGCGTAGAACCTCACGTACTGCACCAAGTAATCCGCATACGCCTGCCTCCAATCGCCACTCGCACAGTTCGTGCCGGGCACACCACACAAGGTGCCCCCATTGTTCTCGTTCCCGTTCGTCTTCATGTACCCGGGCGCGCTCCACGCATCGCCGTAGATCGTGCGCACCCCGTACGTGTCGTGCGCCTCGCGCGCGACAAACACCTGGCCCGAGTCCCGGCCGTCCCAGACGTACGCGGGCGCCGCGGCGGGCCCGCCCGGGTCCGTCGGCGCGAACGTGTTCATGCGGTCGCCGCTGCTGTCGGGGCTGCTGCCGATGCCGTTGCGCACGATGGACAGGCCCGCGCCGCTCGTCGCGTTGAAGAGCAGGTCCAGCAGCTGCCGCTGCTGCGCCGCGTCGCCCATCTGCGCGATCAGGTTCGCCCGCTGGAACGCGAACGAGCACCCGAACCCGTCCATCGTCTGGTACGTCTTCGAGAGGTCCACCGCGATGAGAGGCCCGCTGGATTGCCGCCGGACGAGCCCCGGGAAGGCGGAGGTGGACGCTGGTAGTAGCAGGAGCAGCGACGGCAAGAGAATGCCGTCGCGGAGAGAGGTAGATCTCATTTTCTTTTCTTGTATTATGGTTGGTGATGCTAAGCCAGAGTCGTAGAGCAGGGTTAGGGTTAGGGCCAGGAGTTATGATCGGGCAAAGTAGGCAGATGTTAGCTACACAGATATATAAACCAAAGCTGTAGCATCATTCTACTCTAGCCCCCCTCCCCTTGGTTCTCGCAAAGCATCTGGCAAGCTCCCAGAATCCATATTTGCCGGCTTGTCGTCCCCAAGATGAGGAGTCGGTGTTCTGGGCTTGTCCTGGGTCTCCAGGTTTAGATGAACATCCATCGTAACATACCTGGAGCCTATATAATTAAGCATATCTCGCACGTCGAATCGGTGCTGCAGGACAGCCCCCTATTGCCATGTGGCGGGTAAGCTTAAGCTTATGGGGGTATTACCTCCGCATCTTGGCTGTGGGGTACGCGTGCTTCCCTTTCCCCCTTTTCCACGTAGGGAGAGACGGTTAAATAGACGAGGCAGTATCCCTTTCGTTGCACTTATTTAGCCACCGATGAGACGCGGATAGCTAACCAAAGATATTGGTCAGCTGTATGGTCCTGGTGTTCTAGCCCATACATAAGATGTTGAATGACATTCGAATGGGAATATATGTCTTGCCACCTCCTTTTTCAATGGACGAACGGAGCTTGTAACAATAGATGTCTCTCTCCATAGGTGCATAGTTTAAGTAAAACCATATTTCTAAGGATTTCATGTAGGCTTAATTCTTCCAAAGTAATTTGACAAGTGCCATAGTGATAATGCACCTGGATAGGGGTTAATACTTGGTTGTTATTGTTAACTGCATTCCAATTTGATAAACTTCACCTTAGTCATACAACAAAATGATCCTAGAATATGAGCTCAGCAAACAAGTCTAAAGTAGAGGTTATACGAGACCCCCACTTGATTATAGGATGAATATTATCACAGGTGCATAGAAACAGTATAGTTGAAGGCAAATGAGCATAGTCCACCTCGCCGACGAGATGGGGCTGATTGCATTGATAAAAGGCCTATGGCTTGGCTATTTTGTTAAGCGTGTAAAACTCAAAAGGCTCCTGTACGATAGGGCCTGTATGATATAAATCATATTCGAAGTGAATTTGGTTGGTGGTAAAAAAAAATATAAACTCCTCCTTACCCTTCGCGCTCGAAAGAACGTGTTTCGGGTCTGATGAGCTCCCCTTAATCCATTGACTCCCTCTGAAATGAGTTTGGAGAAAATTAGGCGGCGGCGCTCACAGCCCTAGTCGAGTTCTGACTTTCATGTTCAAGCAGGGTTTCCATGAAGAGATTACCAGGCTTCGAAGCTTTAATTTGCTTGACAACTTGCTGGTCAATACCGAGTTGTTCGTCGGTCCATAGAGGTTGTTCAATGCTAGCTTCAGCCTCGCCCACGCCAATGAAGCCGCCCTCAGCAGCCCACTCGGACGTGCGCTTGATACCAAGCTTAGACCAAATTTCATCGACGGCTGCGACAAGTTGGTCGCGATATTCCTTAGTATGACCTGGTGTAGGTGTGATTCGGAGACGTTCCTGACCCACCGGCACGGTCGGGTAGTTGATCGATTGTACGTAGATTTGATAGTCAGTCAATAGCATGTCTGAGGCTTGCTTTGCAAGCTCGGCATTGCCGACAAGGATTGGGATGATATGAGAAGGGTTAGGGATAACAGGGATGTCTTTTCGGTCCAACGCCTCCTTGACAGCACGAGTGTGGAGCTGCTGGAGGCGCCTATCGCCGTTGTAATTCATCTGGTACTCAATAGCAGCCCTGGCACCAGCCATGGTTGCGGGAGGAAGTGAGGTTGTAAAAATGAAGCCCGGTGCGAGCGATCGGATCATGTCGACAAGTTTCTCACTGCCAGCAATATATCCACCAACGCAACCGTACGCTTTGCCTAGAGTGCCAGTAATGATATCTATGCGGTCCATGATGGTTCCTTCAGGCCTTCCTTTTTGGTGTGCTTCAAAGTCAAGGTGCTCGGCGACACCAGCACCATTGGGTCCATACATACCGACTGCATGAACTTCATCGAGGAAAGTAATAGCGCCATACTTGTCGGCAAGATCGCATATTCCTTCAATGGGCCCAATTGAACCACACATACTATAGACAGACTCGAAGGCGATAATTTTAGGGACGTGGAGTGGCAGAGATGCCAATTTGGCCTCGAGATCTTCGAGGTCATTGTGTTTGAAAACGAGCTTTTTGGTGCCCGAGTGGCGAATACCTTGAATCATCGAGGCGTGGTTCAAGCTGTCGGATAGAATCACACATTCTGGGAGCTTGCTTCCCAGGGTTGCGAGAGTGGCATCATTGGCCACATAACAGGAACTGAATACAAGAGCCGCTTCCTTGGCGTGCAACTTAGCTATAGTCCCTTCGAGTTCAACAGCATGCTTGTTATGGCCAGAAATATTTCTGGTCCCTCCTGCACCGGAACCATATTCGTCCAGAGTTTCATGCATCTGCTTGAGGACCTGAGGGTTTCTACCCATTCCAAGATAATCGTTGGAGCACCACACAGTCACACGCTCCTCCCTATTAGCTCCGTGGGCCTGGGGAAACTCCTTAGCTAGGCGATTGATGTTGTTGAAGTACCGGTACGACTTGTCTTTGTGCTTTTTGTCGAGCTCTCCCTGGTAGAAGCCATTGTAATCGAACTTCGCATTCACGCCCGCCGTTTTACCACTAGAGGCGGGAACATTGGCCTTGCGATTGCCGGGCGCATTGGGATGGTACTGGACTTTTTTTTAATAAGTGTTAGTGTATAAATTCTTATATGGCTCGTTTCCATCGGTCATACCACTATCATGAGGCGCAAAGACGGTGCCCTCAACAGCCCTGGCTTCATGGGAGCGGCTCGTATGGATTTTTGCTTTCCCCGTCTTAGGATGGCCGGAGAAGTTTCGAAAGCCTGACACGGCGGCTGAACCAGCCATGCCAGTCTTAGAGCCGAATCGAGCAGACTGGATAGCAAGAGCCTTCCCCATGACAGGGCAGCGCTGTCCGAGCAACTGCAGCTTGGAGATAGTACCTCCGCACTGAGAGGCCTGGGGACGGGTCGAGGTGGAAAGTGCTCGGAGGGTGGCTGGAGAGGCTTGCTTCAAGAAAGGGCACATGGCCTTGGACTGACGAAGAACAGCATCCATCGTGGCATGCAGTTCCAGTAAGCCCAGTCGGGGGGGTTGTCAATTGAGTCAGTCGATTCGTATATAAGTTGAAAGGTAGCGGGTAGTGTGTGTGAGAGAGAGATTCTAAACAAGCGACAATGTAAGGAGAACGGATATGTAGTAGGTTAAGTAATAGAAAGAAGATAGAAGAAGGCAATTGATGACAGATAGACAGGAAATGATTGGAAAAGAAACTAGAAAAGGCCAAGGCAAGTCAAGTTCAGTTGACATGCAGAGAATATGCGGGATGCCTGCTTAATGTACTAAGCATGTACTACCCTAGGTTAGGTTAAGAGGTCGCTATAAGTGAGTTGTGAGTTGTGGTTGGTAAGACCAAAAAAAAGAATGATGGTTAAAAAGAGACTTAAAACCTAGGCGAAGGCAAAAGACTATCTAACCTAGACAATTCGGATGTTCGGTGTCCCACTACACCCCACTGAAGAAAAACTAGACCGCACTAAGACTAACACCTGCAACGCCCTATTACCCCGTCCTGGGGGTGAATTACATGTTCTCTGATTGGTCAATGGCCTGCAGTCTTACTCAGAATGGTATCGTATCATCTCTGGGATCTAACAACCTGGTCTACACGGGTCTACAAGTTGTCCCCGTGCAGCCTCAAAGCCTTACCTCCCAGCCAACCAGTTGGTTAGTAATTACATACCGCGCAGGCAGCCCGGCAGGTAAAAGAGCACCGCCTCGGGCATTTGCCGGTCTCCGTTTCTGTTGAGTTTCTCCAGCAGATATATTTGCCCAGAACTCGTACGATACGCAACGCAGCAAGGTCGGTGCAATATCCTTCCTTCATGCTCGCATAAGTTTCCGATTTGACCATACCGGACTATATAGTCTACATTTACAACGAAGGTGCGACATAGGACCCTGAAAACAATAATAGTAATAATAATAAAGTTAAAAGGAAAAAGGAAAAAGAAAAGAATTTGAGAATACTAAGACGGCTATAACGCATGCAAATGTATAGCCGACTAAAGGGTCTCAGCAAATGAGAGGAAGCAAAAGCCGATAGCCCGGACTCGGTGACGTGAGGCATAATAAGTATTAGGTGTATTGACCTCTAATAATCGTACCACAGCTAATAACATTATACCGTAAACGGGATAACTAAATGGGACAAGCAAACGGGATACTACTAATACGATCAGATACAATCCATAATATATACTATAACCTAGCGCTCTCAGGCTCGGGATTTGATATAATTGGTTCTTATTCCCGGTGTCCCATCTTACGTATTAGTTACATCGATGTTCCCGCCAGTCCCAACATAGTTGTAGGTATACGCGTATCTCTGACATCAATTTGGTCCCTTTCTGCATTACATATCAGTTCATGCAGTTCGGGACCATCATTCATAGGTGCCTCTTAACCCTAGCGTTACATGTATAACAAAAGCCAATTACTTATACATGCCTGGATTGGCATAGAATTGGCATAGAATTTATCTAGTATAATATCACCTGTCTTATATTCAGTAACTGCCTGCTTAGTAGGTAGCATTGACACTAACATTGAACAAGCTATGTCAACTCCCATCAGAGAGGCTTCTATATGTCTACATGCGATTACCTAGACATAAGAGAGCAAGGCGCACCTTCTGTGACATTAATGACTCTAGATCAAGATCAAGATTGCGGATGGCTCAAACATGGCAAGTGATAACTGACATCGATAACTCTACGTAGTTTTGCTTTGTACATAATGGCAATTTCGCATACTACATTCCTCTAGCCTACCTGACTACTCCGTGGCACGCTTCTTACTATCACGCCTAACAGCTCTAGAATCAACAAGTCTTGAGGTTAAGGCTAATACACAATTTTTTTCTGCTTTTTATGTTCTTGAATACATGTACCTCCAATGTTCTGGCTTATTATTCAGGCGCTTATATCCTTTCTTGACGACTGCGTTTGCTTCCTAATAGATTTAATCAACTTCGGGAGAGAACGCAAGATACAACATCAAGAAGATGCTGCTACACATATTCCGGAGGGTTTAGAGAATTCACATCCACTTATAGCTGTCGAAAAGCCCGGTAAGCCCCTGTATAGACATCTGGTACCGCAGATGGAGCCAAACACTATTAACAGTTAGTTTATTAGCAAAGCTAGAGTACGCACGTCGGATGCTGATATTCGATTTCCGCGACACTTCTGAAGTCGGGATAGACCGCGCGGTAGCATTTATCCATGATGGTTTCGAGTATGCTTTTCAGCATTACCCTTTCCTCAGCGGGAGGCTAGGACCTTTAGCAAACGATATCAAGGGCAACCAAGTTCAGCTCAGGTACGGCAACGGCAAGGCATATCCCTGGCCGTGGTCGCACCCCGGAATATTCAAATGGAGGCTTCATGTAGAGACTGAACCCAACTATGCCTTTCTATGCGCGAGGGGCATGCCGGTGTCCCATTGGAAGGTCGGCGACTTTTGTGCTGCCCCGGAAAGCTTCGAACTCGGAGACTGGCCGCAAGCTCTGACTATACAAGCAAACTTCATGATGGAGGGTGCCCTGGTCATATGTCTTGCCTACATGAAATGCGTTGCGGATGACGTATGCATCCAGCGTTTCCTCGAGCGTTTTGCGTTTGGTATCGGCGATGCTGCCATCGCGCCAAATCCCGGTAGGACGCACCACGGCAGCTTGGTATGGTAAAGATAACTCTGCTTACCTTAAATAGACGCCCCTGGCCTTGACAACCACTTTGAGCCCGAGGATGCTAAAAATTACAATGACTTCCCAGGAGGCGGGCCCACTAACAACCTGAGTGTGGAAAGGGAGATAGGCGCCCGAGGCTTCCGGGAGGCATTCATGTACACCATCCCAGCTAGGAGAATCGAGTCTTGCAAAACCAGGGTGGATGCGTCCCTTCGACGCGCCGGGGTCATGCGGAGCGTTTCCACCATCGAAGTGATCTACGCCATGATTTGGGCCGAAGCCACCAAAGCGCGATGCTGTCCCGCACGGGCAGGGAAGCCACTGAAAAGCACGCGGTGTTCCGTGGACGTAAACGCCCGCGGCAGGCTGAAACCGGCTCTCGAGAAGTTCTACTTCGGCAACATGACAGCGCGGGCCGTCGCCCAGTGCGACATCGAGGAGTTCATACCCACCCGCAAGCCCGCACATTATCCGGACCACGACGCCGTCGTGTGTTCGACGGCGGCGCTCCGCATCCACCACGCGATCAAAGCCATCGACAACACGCACATCCAGCGTCGTATATCCACGGCCCAAGACGACGAGCCACCACCCCGGGAAGAGCACGACCAGACCCGCAGATTCAAGGCGGGAGAAGACGTCAAGCTCACCAGCCTCGAGACCTTCTGCGCGGACACGCACTTCGGGATCCCCGGGGTCGGCGCCGACGGCGACACCCGCCCGCGATAGATCCGCGTGCCCTGGGTGGCGGAGGAGGGCGCCGCGTATATCCTGCCCCGGCGCGCGGGGCACGAGGCGAACTGGGAGGTCCTGGTGTGCCTCGAGTTCCCCTCGTCGCGCGAGTTACTGCGTGCTTCGCGGCTGGGCCAGTGGGCGTTCTCCGTCACGCCCGATGGCGATCCGACGGGGTATCATAGATATAGTCGCTGGTTTGGAGGCCAGCAACCGGGATGATGGATTTGCGATGGTGATGAGAACTCAAAAAAAAAAAGTGAGGTAGGTATTCATTAGACTTTTTTTTTTGTTCATGGCTTGGGAAGGGAAGTTTAGTAGACGAAACACACGAGATGGATGGATGGATGGATGGATGGATACTACTGTATAACCAGTGGGGTAATCTGTATACCTAGTTGTAGTATCCGCGCTGCATGGATGATAGATTAAAGATTATCAGCTGAGTTTCTTGAAGCTTAGCCTACTACAAGGTCTTAGAATACGTGGTAGAATAATGCATTTCACTCGACGCCACCTTAGGACAACATGGTGATAACCTCCCTAGGCTATTGCTAGTAAGTGCCGCTGACCTGTTGGCATCGATCACGCGGTTGAGGGGAAAACCCGGGGTAGCACACTCGTGTAAGCACTTGTGCCTGGTCTTACTTAAGTAGTACTAACTACACGTATAATATATATTATGCATCGGGGATAAAGATAAGAATAACATGTGAATCAATCCTCTTATAGGCATGTAGTTCCAATAGTCGGGGGTCTCGTGTCTTCTCTTCACCGCACTAATAGGCACAGGTGTAGAAGTCTGACTTACACAACGTGGAGGCGTTGCTGGTGATTACGAGGAATGGCCCTTTCACTTATTAATAGTAATAAGTTTAGTAGTAGATGATCATAGATCATCGATATACTTCATCAACAAAATGTCTGGCTTCTTGGCTGCGATGGCAAACTTCCCTCATGCGCTATATAAATGTGCATGTACACAACTAAAGTAAGGTCACCATAGCAGCCAGCCATAGGTATATTTTTGACTCGTGAGCAAAAAAGAAGCCGAGTCATGTGAAAGCAGGTGGTGGCAGGTAATGTCATGTAATGCAATTATAGTTAGATGCTGTTTCGTTTTAGAGTGCACGTTATGCAGGGCTTTTATAGTGGGCCACCACGGGGGAATACTGGTCATTTTGGGGGAACATTGGGCCAATAATCGTCGAGAAGTTAGTTTTAGTGGGGGGTTACCCAACAATCCGAGGTTCTCTACGACCTTCTATACCACCGTCAACCAATAGCATAAGCCAGTATGACCCAGCTAGGTACCTAAACTCTTTGATGTACCGATGTACTTACTAGCGTATACTACACTAAAATGCAGTGGAAGGCCAGAAAAATATTCCTCCATACTTTCTTCACCTCACACATGATTTTGGCCTAGGTTAGATTTCTTTTTTTTTTACCCTCCTTACCTATTTTATTTTCGTACTATTTACTTCTCTGTCCTTCTTAGAATTTATTCAATAATACGTATTCATATTCGTTGTGGTTACTTTTCTTTTTCTTTTCCCAATTACACTGATCGATCATCCTCCCCCCTCCACCCCTCCCTCCCATCCCTCCCTATCCTAGACGAGTCATCCTCAAATCATGATAATTCATCTCGTCTTATAGCCAGCCCAACAAGCCTTCGCTGAAACTGCCCCACGCGCGATCACAAGCCCAGTTCCGTCTAGTCCCGTCCACCACCTAGCCTGTGTCTGTCCACCACCGAGGCATCGTTTAATTCCGAACGTGTCGCCCATGTATTGGCCGAAATGTCCTTCTCTTCATACTTAACCTACTTTCTCGTGGGATACTCGGCCCTCGTCATATCTCTCTACATGTTGTCCGCCGTCGTTCCTAAAGCCGCCTTTGCGGCGCGTTCGCTCGCCGCATACCTCTCTCTAGTAATATGCGCCATCTACGGCGCCGTTGCTTCTATAGCTCTACGCCTGGTCGGTCGAGAGCAGATCGCCCAATGGACCACAGCTCGGGCCTTCAAATACGTCATGGCTGCTACCACCGGCATCACCTTCGACATCATCGATCCCAAGGGTCACCTTAAGAACACCCGGCCCGCCGTCTTCATCGGCAACCACCAGACCGAGCTCGATGTGCTCATGCTCGGATGCATGTTCCCCAAATACTGCAGTGTGACTGCTAAGAAGAACTTGAAGAATGTACCCTTCCTAGGGTGGTTCATGTCCTTGAGTGGTACCGTTTTTATCGACAGACAAAATTCGAAGGATGCCAGGCAAGCTATGGCCGGTGCTGCTACGGAAATTCAGAAGCGCAAGCAAAGTGTCTACATGTTTCCTGAAGGCACCCGTAGCTATTCAAAGGAACCCGACCTTCTGCCCTTCAAGAAGGGGGCTTTCCACCTTGCCGTCCAGGCTGGCGTACCTATTGTCCCGGTCGTCGCCGCCAATTACTCTCACATCCTCCACATCAAGGACTTTGTATTCAAATCAGGGAAGATTCCCGTCAAAGGTAGGATCACCAAAATGGATTCAATCGAGAGATGAAGCGAGTCTAACTTCTCATCAGTTCTTGACCCTATCCCCACCACTGGCCTCACAACTGAAGATGTCGATGAGCTTACCCGTTCGACTCGGGAGCTCATGCTGAAGGAGATGGTTGCGTTAACTGCGAAGGCGCGAAATCAGCCGATTGCCATGCCTGCGCAAAGTGACGATGGGGTCGTCCGCGCCAGTGGGGTAGATACAACATCTTCATGACCGGCATACCTACCTATAGCGTCAGTGTCAGTCGTATGAAAACACCACATGCGGCATAGGAATTAGATGGGCCCCAAGTGCTCACAATTCCATCCCAGCTAGGAAGCAACACTTAAATCTAAGGTTCGAAAGGAGTTATACGATTCAGACAGCACTGCATAATACATAGATACCCCTATAGATCGGGATGTGTCAATGTACGGTCGAGAGGGCTGTTCTGGCGGGGCATGGCCGCTGTTCGTGTATAGAAGGCCGGTCAGCGCTGGGTTAGAATAGAGAATAGTTTCCGGGCCCTGATTTGCGATATTTGCATATATAAATAATACTTAGAGTCAGTGTACGTCTTATAAAAACATGTATTATGAGCTACAGCATGTTCTTTGTTGCACTATTTAGTAACAAATGGGGCAAATTGGTTGGTGGCAATGGATTATGAAGCATAGTAGTGCAAAATAGACACTGAAGGCCTCCAATAATACATAGTACATACATACCTACAGTTAGAGTCTTGTGTTCGTCGGTTAGATGGTGTTAGAAACTATCAGTTTAAAACACTGGTGCAAGCGCGAATTATTGGCCTTAGGTGTACTATACCGAATTGAACTTCAAGGGCAAACTGGTCTGGCCTCTCCTTTTTTTAGTTCATCGTAGAAACGCTTTAACTTTGTTTATTAGGGGGCTAAAAGGATGGTCTAATATGCTTAGGTTAAAACGTATCGGTGTCTTTACTCACTATAATTTTCTCGGTTAGGTTTTTTTTTTCTTTTTCTTTTCTTATTCAATGTGTGTAAAGGTACTAAGAAAGAGGAGGTGTTAAACTGGGGTTGGACTTGGTGAAGCTATCTCCTCCACCTGAGTATTCCTCGCAGCAGCACGTCAGACAGACTTTTGATTCCGTCCGATCTCTAACATGGCTTCCCTAATCCTAGATAGGCGTATATCGCACAATACCGACAGGGATATATTGAGATCTGGATTTCTTGGCATAGGGGAGAGAGCTTAGCCTCAGGGGATCCCCGAGCATATTCAATAGTCCCTTTCACAGCTCTCCACCAAGCTACCCCACCACTCTCACGAGATTCCTACGATGATGTTGGTATCGAGCATTGCTCGCGGAGGGACAATGATGCCGCTCCCTTCCCCAACTCTGTCCGTGCCAAGATAGATAATAGATCTGTGACTGCATATCGCAGAAAGGCAATCGACCTGGCTCAGCCCGGACGATCTTTGTCTCTGAACCGTGATGAAAGTAGCACTAGTCAGAACTTTCCAGCTAACTGGTCCGCGTTGAGTGCCAGCTCGGCTTGATCTATAACACCCC
Organism: Camillea tinctor; assembly: GCA_022578605.1. Lineage (NCBI taxonomy): Eukaryota > Fungi > Ascomycota > Sordariomycetes > Xylariales > Graphostromataceae > Camillea > Camillea tinctor. The sequence goes on along the minus strand of MU394081.1, from coordinate 244,505 downwards.
CTCTTTGAAGCTTAGTACGTTCTGCCTACTTGAGCTGAGCCATATCTACCTTAACCCCACCAAACGGCATCCCGGGATATGATGTGATTCCGACAAGAGTGAGACATCCAGCTAGTTCCTTGCGTAGCCAGCACGGAGTACTCTTCTAGCCAACCTATCACGGTATGGCTCGAGGATGACGAGGCCAACTAACCTAGCTACTTGACGGCATCTCTACTCTTAACCACTTAAGGAGAAGGATCAGCTACTCTAGTCATCAACGAATGTTCATGGTGCTGCCATCACTCGCACTTACGGATGAGGGGGCACCATAGTTCGAACGACTAGGCTATCTCGGCAGTAGCCCTCCCTTACATTGGCAACCAGTACCTCCGTCACAGGCCCAAACACAAGGAGAGGATAGGTTAGAAAGCTCCACATAAGCTTCTTTCTCTACGGCTGCTAGCAGACAGGAGGCCTTTTTCTTTGTGATTATGGGGGAGAGAATGAGAGGCAGCCCGCCCACTAGTGACGTCTGCCATAGAGGGGATGGAAAGGGGGGCTGAGCTGCCTCCTGAATTTCCCCTCATATTGCTAGAGGATAGCTAGTGTCATTACAAAGAGGGAGATTCTCCTTAGTTCAATGCTTCTTCTATAAAGACCAAGCTCCCTTCATCTGAGTCAATTGGAAATACACTCCACAAGAACTACAATTACCTACTGAACAAACTTGCTACTTTGAAAATATACCATTTCTCTTCCCTCCTTCCGGGTCTGTAATATTTTACAAAATGTCTTACAACGACAACGTAAGTTCGCTCTCTACTGTTATATACGTGAATAGAGAGTTGACATACCAAATAATAGACCTACGGCGGCAACAGCAACAGCTACGGGTCAAGCCGTGACGACGACGACAACAACAACAGCAGCTACGGCGGCTCAGGGCGCTCGCACAGCAACGACAACGACAGCTACGGCTCGTCCAACAACTCCTACGGCTCGAGCCGCCGTAACAACGACGACGACGACGATAACAGTTACGGAGGGTCTTCCAACCGCAACAACAACAACAACAACAACAGCCACGACAGCTACGGATCCTCGAACAACCGCCGAGGTGACAACGAGACCAGCTACGGGTCCTCCAACTCGTACGGCGGCGACAACGACAGCAGCAGCTACGGATCGTCCCGCAACAACAACAACCGGGACGACGACGACAACGGTAACAGCTACGGCTCGTCCCGCGACAACGACAACACCACCTACGGCTCGTCCAACACCTACGGGGACCGCAACAACGATAACGACAGCTACGGGTCCTCCCGCAAAGACTCCCACGGGGGCTCGCGCCACGACAAAGACGATGATGATAACGACACCTACGGATCGGGAACGTCCTACGGCTCCCGCCAGCGCGACGAGAACGACGACGGAACATCCTACGGCGCGACGGGGTACGGGTCCAAGCCCCACGGCGCGGAGGGTAGCCGTCATGACGATGGGGGTCGGTTTGGGGAGCGGGACAGTGGGAACTCGTATGGAGGGCGGGACGACTTTTAGATAGAACAGGCTGGTAGAGGATCCGAGTGTGCCCAGTAGTTAGAAGGAACTGGTATATCACTTCCTACATATAGCTGATGTAGAGAACAAGGGCACGAAGAGATAAGCCAAATAAAACAAAAAGACAAAAAGAAAAAATAAAAGGCTTTCCAACGACGTCAACGTGTGATTCAAAGGTTTCTATCTGCTATCCGCAGGACCCTGTGCAGTCTAACCTACACTATCCCCCCTATCCGCCCCATCAAAAAGGGAGTCAGGACTCGCAATCATAGCCAATGTGTATCTATGTACAATCCGCACCAAACCACCCGCCCTATCACCACCCATCTCACCTCCAACCCTATCACCAGCCCCTCCACCCAAAGAAATTGAAAAATGAAAAAGAGAAGAGAAAAAAAAAAGCGACGCCGGCGTAATCTTACAAGCAACTAAACCAGCCCCCTCCCCTAAAAAAAGAAGTACCCTCTCAAAAAAAAAAAAAGGGGGGGGGGGGCTTCCAAAAACCACAGTAAAAGAAAAGAAAGAAAATTACAAGAGTATAGATGAGGTAAGGTTATTTCATAAGTCTTGCACCAATCTCCCCTTCCCCCCCTTTCCTTCCATCCCATCTACAACCTTATCCTCCCCTCCCCGCCAAACCACCTCCTAATATCCGAATCCGTGCGTCTGGGACGATTCGCGCTTCCACTCGCACTCGCACTGCCCGACGCTTCGTTATCCTCGCCTAACCACTTCGGTTTCTTGAGCCCATCGCCTAGGTCCTGCAGCCACTTGGGCGCATCGATGGTGTCGATGGTGTTCTTGAACCGGTGGCTCAGGCTCGTGAAGAAGTTATCGTCTTCCTCTGGCTCCGCTTCCGCCCTGGTGTTCCGTGACCGCGCGGCAGCGGTCGGGCGGTCGTAGTCGTGGTACGAAGGGGACGTGGCGAACGGGGTGCGCGCGCCGGGCCTCTCGGACCGCGACGACCCGGGCACCGTGAGGATCGGTGTGGCGCGTGCCCCGGCCCCTGTGCGCGACGACGCGGCGGCGGAGATGGACGTGCCGTGGAGCTCGCGCTCGATGAGGTCCCTGCCCTCGCGCCAGGAGCCGGTGCCGTAGCCGGACAGGTTCTCTGCCTCCTCGTCCTCGTCCACGATGTCGACGCCAAAGCCGAAGAGGCGCTTGACGCGGCCGTAGAGGCCGAACAGCGTGGCCAGCACGGGTAGCAGCACGAAGATAGGGAACAGGTAATCGAACCACTTGCCTAGCGGCGTGAGGTTGACGTACTGGCCGAGGATGTGGTAGAACGTCGTCTTCTTGTATATCATCGGTGACAGGAACGTGACGAAGTTGTACGACAGCGGCACGCTGAGCCGGGCAACCTGCCCCGCATACCAGAAGGCCGACTCGTGCGCCGTGTTGCGCCGCACGAGCGCGCGGCCGCGCCAGACTTTGACTTCGGTTATGGAGAGGAGCGCTGCGGCGCACATGTACAGGATCCAGAGGGCGGCGATCACTTGACCGGCAAACCCCACACGGCCGTTTTCACCGGTCCAGTGGTGGACCACGGTGAAGCGGATTACGGACAAGGATGGCAGAGCTGCTTTTATCAACTCGGACCATATAATGCAAACTGATGCTAATGCTAAGAAGCCGCCGAGGAAAACACGGAAATAGGGAATAAAGTGACAATAGAGGAGATACCGAGTATAAGGAGTTAGAATGGTGAGTTTGGAAAAGAAGGACGAGCTCGGGGCCGAGGCGCCGAAATCGAGTTTCTTCGAGGCTGCCGAATCTAGGATCGCCTGGGTCTTGGAGGCGTCCTGAAGTAAATAGTTCCACTCGTCGATATAGCGGGACTTTGCATGCCGGGCACGGATTAGCTGGCGGGTTAAATCAGCCAGGTATTTTTCAGTAACCACAGTAGGGATAATGCGACTATCGTTGTCCGGTCTAGGGATGACGCTTCGGGGCCGAGACTCGGGGATATTACACATATCGGACAACTCTTCGATCCAGTCCTGGAAGTCCCTAGCACTCCCGGTCTTGCGTTTGTTCAGTTCCGATACCTGCACTTCTAGGTCCTCCAGGTTAAGGAGCGCATCTTCCATCTTCTCGTAGAGCCGAGGCGCTTTGGACTGGAGGAGCCGAAGTCGCTTGCTCGTGCTTGCGCCCCGAATCAAAGCTCGCGGGATAGCCACGAGACCGTGACCCATCAGGTAAATGGCGAGGACCAAACCCCAGCAGTAGGCAAGAGCCATTATCAGACCCTTCAGGGACACGAAGGAGGGGCCGTAGGAGATGAAAAAGTATACCAGCCCGACGATACCGGAGCCGAACACGAGGATGTAATATTGGGCGTTGGAGCGCAAGGAATACATGATGCGGTCTTTGGGTTCTCGATATCCGGCATCGGAATACTCGGCAAGGATCGGTAGTATAAACCTATGTGACATGTCTATTAGTATATGTAGGCATATGCCTGGGGTGGTAATGTGATGCGCGCGCATATATACTGACCACGTAAGGACGAAGGTGAGCCAGTATGAGATCCGCCACGACACTAGCAAGGCTCTGGCCGGGAGCCATATGCCTTTCGTAGCCTCATCTTCAGTCGATGCGTTCGAGGCGAGGTCGATGGGAACTAGTAGAACGATGCTCGCGGGCAACCATAGTGCGAAGAAGACGGGGACTAGCAGGTAGGCGGGCGTCGTCCGCAAGGGTAGATAATATCGGAGGATGAGGAGGACGACGATGGAGAGAAGGAAGAGCGCGATGAGCGCGAAGACGATGGAGGGTACTGGCGATGAACTAGTCGCTATGTGTATCATCGTGGAAACCTAGACATTGCCTATTCGGTGGTGGGAAAGAAACGAGAGGGTTGAAGAGAATATGAATGTGAAAAGGTAAAAAAATGTATAGAGTAAGTAGTAAGTAGGTACTTAGGTACTAGGCTAGGTTGATGGCACTTGAGGGATCTGGATTACGTCGGACCCTGTAAGCCCGTGAAATGGCTACGGCTTGGCTAGTCTTAGGCTCTGACGTCGTCTTGACTCGCGCAGTTAGCTACTAACAGGTACCTTGCCGAATGGCCACTAAATGCTGGCGTTACCTAGCCACTGACTGGAATTTCCCTGTGGCTGTGATAGGATTTCTGTAGTCCCCCTTGTAAACCTTCGGCACGGTGGGTCCAGTGCTGCAAGAAACAGTTGTTAGTGTAGAACATAGTATATATATCTGAGGTATACTACTTGGACTTACAACAACTCTTTAAATATTCCATTAATTTCTTGACATAATTTGATTTTAACACGACCGACTAACGCATTGAGAATTAAACCGTACTGACTTGTTTATAAATCTTTCTTACTGTCCTCTCTAAGCACCTATCCTTTTTAGCATTCTAAAAATAGGCAAAATTTAAAATCGAGGCGTGCAAGTCTCGGAGTGAATATAGTTTACGATATAACTAAGATTCCTGTCCTAGGATGAATGAAGTAAAATGTAGCTCGGAATATATTAATAAAATGTGTAGGCGAATATAAATAGCTATAAAGAACTTGAAGTAAATAACCTATACAAGATATTTACAAACAGGTAGGTTTACAGGTCTGGATGTGGTGGTACCTGGGCAACCTTGGACAGGCATGGGCTAGTAACTACTAACTCCGCCGGTTTGAGCAGGGGTCAGCTCAGTGAAACCAAGCTGGCCATTCAGGAAGGAAACCCCGGATTTTTTTTACACGGCTGAGGGAAAGGCCAGCTATCACTGTGATCACTAGCGACACTCCTTTCCACCATCACCTTCTGGGCCGCCACACCAGATCGCAGCATTCTCTTCCCGTTTGTACTTCTCCCTTTTCTTCTTCTTCTATTCTATTCTATTTACCACAGCATTGATCCCAGTCTATTTCCCCTCCCTCTATTTATCAGTTAGGCTTTAGACCTACGAGGGTCAACATTATGTGGTTTTCGGCCTTGTCAGCCCTGTGGCTGGCGGCGACGGCCTGGGCTGCTGTCGACCGTGGCGAAGATGGCAATATTCGGAGCATTGCGGTAAGATATGGCCTGTATGCTCTCTGATTTACCTACAGCTCTGGCTAAGTACAAGTCTACAGCTACGCACGCATACCCTCAAGCAGCCCTACCTCGACTCCGACATGTCGAGCCGGTGGTACGATTTTGGAGGCGACACAGTTATCCGCACAGACTCGTAGGTTCTACAGATTTACCCAGACCGTACCGAACCCTGTGGTTGATCATTGTCTGGCAGATACATCCGACTCTCGTCTGATCGTCCATCGCAAAATGGCTGGCTGTTCTCGCGAGTGCCCCTGACTGCCACGAACTGGGAAATCGAGGTCGAGTTCAAGATATCTGGCAAGAACCAATTGTATGGCGACGGCTTTGCGATGTGGCTTACCAAGGAGCGCGGGCAACTCGGACCCGTTTTCGGCCATACCAACAACTTTGAAGGCCTCGGTATCTTCGTTGACACCTACAAGAACAACCGACCCGGCACGGTATTCCCCTACGTCATGGCCATGGTAGGCGATGGCAAGACACCGTATAACAAGGACAACGATGGAAAGGAGACGGAGTTCGCCGGCTGCTCCGCGCGGGGTATCCGAAATGCGAACATCCCCACCAAACTTAGATTGACGTACTTTCAAGATAAGTCGTTGAAGTTGGAACTCCAGTACAAGACGGAAGATGAATGGCTCCTCTGTTTCGAGACGAACGAACCGCCCACGATCCCTTCGGTCACTTACCTGGGGTTCAGTGCCGAGACAGGTGAATTGAGCGACAACCACGACATCATTTCAATTGATGCCAAGAACCTCTACACCACCGCAGGCTCTTCTACACCAAGCAAGAAGACTCCCGGCAGAGGTGGTGCATCGAAATTGGCCAAGCAGAAGGAGGGTGGTAGCTGGACTTGGTTCTTCTTTAAGATCATCTTTTTCATCCTGGCGATTGGGGGTGGATATGTGGGTTGGACGGCATACCGGACGAATCAGAAGAGGAGCCATCGATTCTAATCGAGGAAGCAAGAAGCTTTATAACCATCGGAGATTGACGAGACAGAAAGAAAGGGGCGGGGGTTCACTTTTTGGTAGCCTCGACGGAGGGAAATAGGAGAAGGGGTCGTATATATCAACTGCATGTTCACTATTGGATCCATGCTGTTCGTGGAGTCTTTCGCGATTTTTTAATACGTGTGAGGTTGGAGGCGTCAACAGGCTGCGTAAAAAAAAAGAAAAGTTATCTCTCAGCACTCAATACATACCTTACCCAACTACGAAAGTAGTAAGAAGAGGTTGGTAGTAGTCCAGCACCTATGAACTTTCTATGTGACCGTTATGGTTATGTATACCATCTTCAAGTTTTCTTGCATTTAGGTAACATACAATATTGGTGATCGACAGGCCTATTACCTAGGTAAGTAATACAATGGATTGATCGGATCGTATGGCTTCAACCAAGGTAGATATTGAAATGACTTGCATATAAGGGGAGCAAACAGTCGTACTACCTCGGGATGTATGTAGGTAAACTGGTCTAAGGTAGGCTCGGTTGATAAAGGCGTCTTTCAAGGATGTAATGTGTAGATAACCTGCGCTCTTTTTCTACCTACCCTACTATCTATAGGTACATGCTACCTACTATTTGTATGCATTGACATAGATAGGATGGGGCTTAGGCGGAAATGAAGTTACCTAAAGATATACATTAAACACGTAACCTTAATATTACTGAAGTAATTCCTCTTCATCTTTTATCACTGTGAAAAAAAAAAAAAGGGGGGGGGGGGGGGAGGGGGGGGGAGGGTGTTAATACTCTGGTAGGTAGAGATTCGTTGTGTCGATTCTTCCGCAATAAACGATTTGAAAGGATAAGTGACATTTGTAGCATATGGGTATCGCCTACTACATACCTTCATAGATACCTAGTACTTAGTAAAAAAATACATAATACCTCTTCGCTTCTAGGTGAGGCTGGTGAGGTAGATTAAGGTACCACCACTTGAAGAAGAAGAAAAAAAAAACAAAGATAACATTTACCCCACGTCGACAAGCGGGTGATTTCTAGGTAGCTTGCCTTTAGGTACCGAACCTTGAGATTTTGGGTTGGGGGATTTTTTGATTTTACCCCCCTACCCCCCTACCCCCCTCTCCCTCTCATCCGCCATACACATACAACATGGATGCTTACACAACCTCTCACTTACACACATGGACTCACGCTCACACTTTCAATCACACACATACACGCACACCCGAGTGATGTGATTCTAAAAACAGAGACTAGCCAATATGGATGTATGTACTGTCACGATCTCATTAGGTAGGTTTCCGATCTGCAATGACAACGATGAAACCCAACCGCAGAATGCCTATGTAGGCTACCTGATTCCTATCCTACCCTACCTCAGGTAAGGTATGCATCATGATAAAAACAAGGACTATTTCGCCCTTTCCTTTTTTCCCTTTTCTTTTCTTGTCTCTCTTCTCGTGTTTCGCTGTTTTGGCCCCCTCTCCTTCTCAGCCCAACATATATCTGATCTTACTTTGCCTTATCTACTTCTTTGAATTACCAGCATAATCTATTTGCCCCGGTTAAGGTACACACATGCCAGCCTTGTAAATGAACAAAGAGCAGCCATATCTACATCTACACCCGCATCCACATTCTTCTCCGACTGGATGAGGAGAGGAGGGGAAAAGAAGAAAGAAGACGTCGACTTGAAAGTGGAAGGCCTACATAGGACGAGCCCTCAAGTTGGAGATCAAGGATTAGGAAGATATATGATGCGGTTTTTTCTTGATGGGTTCAACGTTCAAATATGAACTAAGGTAGTGTACCTAGTAAGTACTTACCTACTTACTTACCTACCTACAACAAGAAGAAGCGGCGGCGGCGGCAGCAGCAGCTTGGATTGGCAGAACATGAGAAGGGGGCACCTACTTTATTAGCAGCCATAACCTTGCAGAACCAGAACGGAGTGAGGAGCGCTCGGCGATCTGAACCCCACCTTTTTTTTTAAGTTGATCAGCCAGATGTCTCTCTTCGATGCTCCTCACCTTTTCGAGTTCTTTGTCTCTTTCCTCCCCCAAAAACGGGAATCCTACGAAGCACGACCACGGCTACCCAGACTTGACCAACTCGATATTTTGCGTAGCAGACAGTGGATTCGTTTCTACTGCTTCTGTCTACCTCCCAAAATCTTTATTGTTCGGGCACTCCCTTGTACCGATTTTAGCTCTGTCCAACCCGAATTAGCGTTTCTGGTATTCAAACTTAGTTTCTCCCCGCCCCCAAGTACCTACTACTACTGGTCCATCCATCATCGTCATTCTCATCGAGGCCTATCATAACCCCCTAACACCCACACCCTCCCCCCCCCCCCGAGCTACCTTACTCTTTACCTCTCCTTAGCTTGTCATGCTACACCTTCAAACCCCAGGCTCAAACAACTTCTTCTCTTCCTCTTCCATTAGTCCTTTCTTGAATCCGTCGAAACGGGGGAAACTCGACTACAAGCTCTAAACAGGCCTCCTATCCTATACTATCATCCTATCTTATGTCCTACCTTATATCCACCTATTTTTACCTCAACTTACTATCTACCGACTTTTTGCGCCTATTTTGTCTCCGAGAGTGTCCTGCGTTGATATAGCACTACCTAAGAACGGTTCAATTGGACTCACAAGGCTTGTTTGGGGTCGACTTCTTTGTGCGTAGCTGAAAGCGACTAGACTACAGGACTACCTGCCTACCTAGTCGGGATCCTACGCTGTCCGAGAGGGTTCGACCGCAAGCCACAGATTTGCCCATCGACCAAGGTTCAACCGAATCCTTCCTGTACCTCCAAACTCTCCTGTCTCTCGACTGCCATAGGACCGCCGTAGTTATCCTTAAGGGAAAGCATCGCATCGTTCTCTCGGGAATGTACCAGCTCCCCAGACACCGCCTAGGCTTTCTACACGCATCTTCCCCCGATCTCCTTTTCTCGAAATACTGCCCTTCACGGCTCGTCCACTTTCGAAATTCCTCTATTCCGACCTTGTGATCATATGATCATTATTATTATTATTTTGGTTCAATATCGATAGCTTGTTAGAAAAGTAAAGGTTCGGCCTTATAGTCTTAACAAATCCCTCCTCCGCCTATTGATCCTCCTGAGGGCTCCCGCCTCTCGGATCTCCTATACCTCGTATCATATGCCGACTCTAGGTTTCCTGAAGAAGAAAAGGACGAGGGAGGACAAATCAGATCCTTCCTCTAGCCAGCCGACGAGCCCAATCACCCCCGTCACACCGACATCTTCGAAGACCTTTGAAAGGAGCTCTTTGGTTTCGAGCCTCACCCAATCTTCCACCAATTCAAGCCCACGGCCGCTATCGCAACAAACAAGTCAAAGTCGAGAGAAACCAGCCTCGGCTGGTGGAGGGCCGCAAATGAATCCGCCAGCCGTTCACCAACCCACTTCATTTGGGATCCAACCCACTCCTAGCCCGGGCCACACAGGAACACCTCAGAATCTGCCGAGCATTAATAACCTAATCAACCTTCCGCAAACTGATGGTATGTGCTGTCTCCTGTCGCTGCTATAAAGACTTGAAGTCCTTTGTTTAACCCGAGACATAGGTCATGGTCATGATACTCCTCCACAACACCAGCAACAACAGCAGCAGCCACAGGCGCAATCACAGGCGCAACAACCACAACAGCAAGCACAAGCACAGCCTTCCGATTCCAGAGTGACGAAAGGCAAATACTCGCTTAACGACTTTGACCTACTACGGACGTTAGGTACAGGAAGCTTTGGGCGTGTTCATCTAGTGCAATCAAAACACAACCAACGGTTCTATGCTGTCAAGGTCTTGAAGAAGGCGCAGGTTGTCAAGATGAAACAGGTTGAGCACACCAATGATGAGCGACGAATGCTTGGCGAGGTCAAGCATCCCTTCCTTATTACGCTATGGGGAACCTTTCAAGATGCGAAGAATCTTTACATGGTCATGGATTTTGTGGAGGGTGGTGAACTATTTTCCCTACTAAGAAAGTCCGGCGTAAGTAACTGATCACTTATTTGTAGACTCTGCACGAGTATAAATAACTGACTTGGCCCCTCCCCCCCTTAGCGATTCCCCAACCCAGTAGCCAAATTCTATGCAGCAGAAGTCACTCTAGCTCTAGAATACCTTCACTCGAAAAATATCATTTACAGGGATTTGAAACCCGAGAACTTGTTATTGGACCGCCACGGACACCTCAAGATAACAGATTTTGGGTTCGCGAAGCGAGTGCCAGACAAAACATGGACATTGTGTGGTACTCCGGACTACTTGGCACCAGAGGTGGTGTCCAACAAGGGTTACAATAAATCAGTCGACTGGTAAGCGGTTTTTTTTATTGCGCATTCGCAAAACCTTTAGAGATAGGTGTCTTACAAAAACTTTAACTAGGTGGTCTCTAGGCATCTTGATCTACGAGATGCTCTGCGGCTACACTCCGTTTTGGGACAGCGGCTCGCCAATGAAGATATATGAAAACATCCTTCGAGGAAAAGTTAAATACCCGGCATATGTCCACCCAGATGCCCAGGATTTGTTACAGCGACTCATTACGCGAGATCTGACTACGAGATTGGGTAACCTTTTCGGTGGCTCACAGGACGTAAAAAATCATCCTTGGTTCGCAGAAGTCACATGGGATCGGTTATCAAGAAAGGACATTGACGCGCCATACACTCCTCCTGTCAAAGCAGGAGCTGGTGATGCAAGTCAATTCGACAGGTATCCGGAAGAAACGGAGAAATACGGACAGCAAGCAAATGACGAGTATGTGAAAGGATCTGACCCTAAGGATGAGTTTATGAAATGCTAATTACTAAATAGATACGGCTACCTATTCCCCGATTTCTAATACCCCCACGATATTTGGGGGGCTGTGACCCATTTGAGTTTAAGAGCCTGGTCTCCTAGCCTCATGTTGGATCCATGTCTGTTATGACTAAGATTTGGTGCTATCACGACAGAAACGGGTTTCTTGGCGAGTTTGTTAGTTGTTCGTGGGAAGCCTGTTCGTGTCGTACATCTTAGACTCCTATAAAAGATAGCTTCCCAGAGAGGCACAATAAATGTACGGCGCAAGCTTCAGACTGAGGTATTCAAAGACACTGAAGACAACTCACTAAAAAGGGGGATTGGCATGGATAAAAAACAATTCCGCATAGGTCGAGCTTTCTCTCTAGGCATATATGCATTATAGTTAAAAAGGCTTGAAGAGTTTGGTGGTGAATTTGGATGGTGTCACGGCCGGGTTACCTTGGATAGGGCGGAGTGGTGAGGCTAAGTCGTCTTAGTGTATCGTTTACGAGAGTATTCTCTACCGAATATGTGCATGCAAAGCAAAAAGTTATTTATTTCCTCAATCAACCTGCAGATGACCAAAAACCCCATCCCTCTTGTTCAAAAATGCACATATAGTTTGGGGGGGGGGGGAGGGGTGAGTGGCTCAGGAGTAGAGTCAGAGAGTCAGGGCTCTGTTTTGTCCTAAGTTGCTTATATTAGCAGAGCCGATCTGTTTGAATGATGATATTGAGGCTAGTTTCGACAATGTACAATTCGGTATGTACGACGTGAGATGGTGAACAGCGGCTAACACAGCCTCTCTTTTAAAGTTGCATAGTTCAGTTACATGGGTTACCAATAGGAGGAAAGTCCTAGATATCCGCGAACCACGATTTACCTAACCTATAACTGAAACATCTGGTCTAAGTCAGGTGATATAAAGCTATCACCGAAACCTTCATATGAATGAGGAAGTTGTAACAGGTGGGTATTTGAGATAGGAAAGACCTCAGTGCCATAAACTTTCATATGTTATTCTCCGCTGGCCATTTGTCGTACCTACCTATGATACGTACATATCTCGTGGCTCCACATCCGGGACCTTTTTTTTCTCTCTCCTCTTCCCTGTCTTTTCCCCCCTCCAACTGCAGTCGAATTGTCGGTCTAGGTCCTCCATCTGCTTCTGGACAAGCTTTCAAAACGCTACCCGCCTCTTCCTTTCTTTAAATGACCCACTCCAATTTATATCTACTAGCTAGCCTATCTTGTTCCTCCCCTGCTCTCTAGCAACTTTACCATTTATCGAGAGGGTTCTCGATTGTGGACATCTCCTTGTTTTATTTCGTTCTTGACCTGTATCTGCTATTTGCTGCTGCAGAGACAACGCATTCGATCCAAACTTTCGCCCCTTCTTCTTCATCCTGCACACAATAGTAATCACGGGGGCTTTCGTGCATTTGCTGTAAGCTTTCTCGGCAGCAGTAGCTTTTTGCGCCTCACGCCTCACGTCTCTCATCTCGATCCTAAATCCTTGTCCACCGCATCTTATCTCACCCATACGACATTTCTTCAAAATCTGGTCAACTAGCAGATGATATTTTGAAGACGTGAGGCAGAGAGGAAAGAGAAGAAGAAGAACAAGAAGAGAAAAAGAAGACAAAAAAAAAAAAATCAAATATTAAACTAACGAGTATTTCTTATAAATATTTTTATACCCATTTGGCCAGAGCCGTTTTATTATTTCTAGTGTTGTCTTATCCCTGCTTGGCCTTCTTATTCAAACTCTCGGAAAGGAACAACATAGAGTTGTTATAAGAAAACCTACCCATCATCAACTACTTAAGTCACCAGGCTCCAATATGGACGATTATCTATTTGAATACCATGTGAAAAGTTGCAAGCAAGTGGAAGAGAAAACTAGCTATATCGAAATATTCAATTATTCCGTATGTATTATTATGTGGCAACCTGACGTCTTTTCCAGCCAACTGATCATCTTGATGCTGACCATGTAAATATATCTAGGATAGTTCAGAAAACTCATACGAAGAGCATCCCCTGACTCTTGATGAGTTTGAAAACTTCCTTAGCCGCCGGGTAAGTGATACGTTTCTTGCTGTTAACTTTCCTAGTTCTTATTGCATTTACTACGGTTTTTTGGTAAACTAACCGGCGGGTACCCACAAGATGAGGGACATCCCACATACCATCTATGACCGCATTTCTATTGAGTCATGAATTTCAGCCACTGTGCAACTCACACAAGACATTAATTTGGATGCTAAGAGCGTCCACTTTACTCTGATATTTCCCGTTGGTCCATAGGCGATGCTAATAGGCCTGTGAACTATAGGGTGCGTTCTCCCCACCGAAGCTTGCGGAGGGTGTGAAACTGGTGAATGGGATGCGGCTCATGTGAGTACAGAATCGAGTCTCGGCATTTATACTATCCTCCTCTAATATGTCGGTAGTGTCCAGAAGAATGTCGAACACAGAGATACTTTTGCTCCCGAGGTTATTTCTTTACCGCATGACCTTTACATCTCGATGGCCAAGAAAATGCGTCTCCCGCTTAAGGCTATCGAGGGTAGCGCTCTTGTAGGCCCTTTCTTTTGGTGTGCTTATGATCAGGACGAAGAAGATCCTCACTTGCGTAAGTTTAACCTTGTGTCTAATAGGAGTTTATGCCTCCTTATTATGAAACTCCTAGGGTATACTGGTGTGGCTGCATTTAACACTGCTTGTAGAGATAATCTTTCGCAAGTCCGATGTCCGGAAGAAAGGCAAGACACGCGGTTGGGAAATAATGCTATCGTACTCATTCAGGGATGGGATTACGACCGGATTTGTGAAAGGCACCGAGTCGTCAGATATTGTCAAATCTCTTGCGCACCTAACCGACTGCCGTTCTGATGTCGGACACCCGCTCCTCCTACCGATGATCATTCTCACTCACGATCTCTCAGCCAAGGGTGACATTCGACAACGCGGTAACCGAGAATGGCTGCGCAGCCTTGAGAATGCTATCACTATGCGTGACGAGATAGATGAGCATGAAGCATATACGATTTTCGATGTTGATACCATCAACCGGGATCTCGTCGAGTGCAACTCCCAGGTGCTTTGGAAGCGCCCACAAGCATACCAGGTAATCGTCAGCGAATTCAAGGCAGCGCTGACGAAGTACCGCGATCGCGTGCGTGATGAGAGAGACTCGGAGAAGATGAAGGCACTCAACGCAAGCATGGAGGGGAGGCTAGAATTCTACCGGATCAAATTGACTGGCATGGAACATTACATCCATACGACGTTAGAGAGACTGCACATTCAACGACAAGCTGTGAGTTTTCTTCCTATGCCTTTCCCTTTCTCTTTAGGACCTGAGGGATCTTATTGAGGACAGGTTTATTGACTATTGTCGTTTTTAGCTATACAACATCATGACGCAGAGGGAGTCGAAACTCAATCTCGAAATGGCAGCCCAGCAGAGGAGGTTGGCACACGCGAGCAAGCGCGACAGCACTGCGATGAAAACCTTATCCCTTCTTGGCGCCGTTTTCCTCCCAGGAACCTTCCTATCTTCCATCTTCAGCATGACCTTTTTTAATTTCGACGTGGGTAAGTCACTGCTTGACTGCTTCCCCACCGACTCGATACCTTCTCAACCTTCCCATTGGCCCCTTTTCGTTCCCCGCTACTATCCTCATTGTTTGCTGTTCTAACCATTGGCTTTGACAAATATAGGCGATGGTAAAGAGGTATCGAGTGACCTATGGATATACTTTGCGGTGACGATACCGCTGACGCTAGCCATCGTACTGTCGTGGTGGGCGCTCGACCACTACCGTGAGAAGCAATACGCCGCCGAGGACCAGGACATTGAGAAAGGTATCGAAAAGATGGAGACAGATATTCTGGCCATAATGCGCAAGAAGACGATGAACAAAGCAAGCACCTGGAACTCAGGCAGTAGGAGTCCAGGATTACCCAAGGGCAGTACAGTCTTCTTCGCACCCGGGTCATTGCCCATGGAGAAAAAGCATATGTGATACTCTGGCTATTCACACCATGGTCCAAAATTTATTTTTTCTTTTCCTTTTTTGAGAAACCTTTATTGTTTTAATCTGGCTGCCACCCATTGGCTGGTGGGGATTTAATCGAAACGAAAAACGAGAGAAAAAAAATATGAATCAGAAAGAAGACATTCTTTTCTGCAGGATGAGCTATACATATAATGCCCTTGAAGATCAAGCAGAAGAAACATGAATGATTAGAATGGAATAATTATTTACGTCTATTGCAGGCCAGGACACCGGGGAGGAAGAAGAGCAGATGGGTTATTTCTGTAGATAGCAAAAGTCTGTTTGAGGTGGATGGGCTTTTTTTTCCCCTTTACGACACGCACGATATATATGAACACCGCCATTGTCATTTCTTTCTTTCTTTTTCTTTTTTTAACATACATCTCCCCCGAAGAAACTTTACGATGACGAGGTACATAGAACGAAAACTACATACATAAAACACATATATAGTTATTACGTTATACAAGATGAGAACGTTTAATATGACTTGGAAGAGGGGACTGAGGATGAAGAATGGTACCATGAGAGACTATAAATGGGAGTTCGGGGGAACATAATGGGGAGGGGCGGGGATTGTGTTTGGAGGTGGACTTTGGGGTAAATTGGGTTGTGACGGTGACTGGAAAGGCTTGTTGAGAGTGTAGGTAGGTAGTTTTATATAAAAGAAGAGAGAAAAGAGTGAGAATGAATGCATGCTCGTTTACTAACTGAAACAACCAACCAACTAGATATAAGAAATCCATCTTCCCCTCTTCTCCTATCCCCCCTTCCCCCGTGATACGACATGTTGACAGGACAGTTCTAACCCCCTGGGTGATGATATACGTAGGGTAGGTTTCTATACATCTTATCTTTGACAGAAAAGAAAAAATAAAAAGAAAAATCGCAAGTCAATCTACCAAGCCGAATCACCCTTCCCCCCTTCTTCCATCCCCTCCCTCTCCTCATCTTAGTAAAAAAAAAATCCAAAAAAATTCGGGTTCTTCTTTCAGAGCTTAGCCCCGGCCCCCATCCCATTGCCCATGTCCCGCGGGGCCAGGAGCTGCACGCCCCGGTACGGCAGCCCGAGGTACTCGTACACGAAATGCCACCTATCGCTGCCGAAGAAGGGCTCGCCGTCGTCGTCTTCCGGGGCTTCTTCCCCGCGGCCCTCCTCGCGCGCGCCCCACCACTCGCGCCATCCTCCGCCGCCTCCTCCTCCTCCTCCTCCGCGGCTGGGGGACGAGCTGTGGGACGAGCTGCGGGACCCCCGCCGCCGCGCGGACCGCGAGACCCACAGCCAGGGGGCGCCGAAGGCGCCCCGCGCCAGGGCCTGCTCGACGTTGTGCTTCAGCGCGGCCTTGAGCGCGGTGGAGGAGCTGGCCAGCGTCACGATGAGGGAGGCGCTGCTGGGGGGGAAGAGCGGCGCGGGGGGAGTGGGCGGCGGGCTGGGCGGGAAGAACGGGTTCGAGGACGTGGAGCTGAAGGATGAGGACCGCGACGAGGAGGAGAAGGAGGAGCTGCGGGACGAGGCGTACGAGTGGTACGGGTTGGAGGAGGAGATGGGGGAGAGCGAGGGGGAGAAGGTGCTGGGGACTTCGAGGAGGACGGCGTGCAGCGACTCGGCGTCGTTGAAGGTGCGCCGCTGCGTCCAGAACACGTGGAAGAGGTAGTGGAATGTGGTGAGGAAGGCGGAGCGCGGGTATGCGGATTTGATGTAGAGGAGGGCGCGGAGGGGCTAGGGGGGAGGTTGGTTGGGTTAGTATCTTGGTTTGTGGTTGGTGGGAGGGGGTTGATGGGGGTTCGGGAGGAGTGGGAAGAGGTGTCTTAGGGTTTGCCGTTTATATAGAAGAAAGTATCGGCGTTGGCCATGGCGTTGAATACATGATGTACTGAGTAGAAGGGGGAGAGGGGGAAGGGGGGAGATGGAGGGTAGGTAGGTTTGGTAAGAGAAAACAAGGTTTGCTTAGCACGACTTACTAGCATCGTCCTAGACGCCTCCATCAAGTCTCCCGGCGGCGCTGCGTCGACTAGCCCCACAGACTTAGCGGCACGCTGCATGTCCTGCCGGCCGTAGGTAGCCTTCACCGGTAGCGTCCACGGCGGCTTGTTTCCTGCGGTGCGTTTTTCCCCATCAGCGTGGATCCTCCGGAGCCGGGGCCGGGAACGGCGCGACGCGGCGCGTGGATAGTGAGTCAGGTTAGAGACTACGAACCTGAACCGGCATTGATGGCTCCTAGGAGAACCGGGTGGATCCTGAGAGGGGGGCATGTTGGTTAGATCCCGAAGCTTTAGCTAGCGGTAGGCATGATGAGGTGTACTCACTCTATATCAATCGAGTGCTGCTCAAACAGCTCCTTGTTCCTCAAGATCTGTATAAACGCAACATAGCTGTAGAATGAGGCTGGTTTCGCCGAATCCAGTCGTTAATTGAGTGCTCACAAGGACATTGATTGATTGATGAGATGAGAGGAGATGAGATGTGACAGTCTATCTGTGTGTTTTTGTTGTTTTGGACGTACCAATATCGAAGTAACACTCGATTTTGCCAGGCATTATGATGTTGTAACTTATTCTTGTACGGTAGCTTGACAAGGAATTTGGTATTTAGTGTGGATTAGATAGAGCGGTCGGGGCACAAAGTGAGTGGTGTTTCAACTTAGATAATGACGACGTTGGATGAGTTTCTCATTTAGACAGACATGGAGGTATGAAACTAAAGAGTGGCAGATTAAGTTACGTAGGTTAGGTTAGGTATGGAGATAAAAATATCTGATTATGCAATTATCCATAGTATTATACTACCTAGGTTATCTAGTTAACCTACATCGGTATGGATATACTGTACTTGAATGTACCTTCCAATGTCTGCTCGTTTAGTAAACAACCTCGGCTCCAACCAGTCCAACCAGTCCAACCCAGCTCAGCTTAAACCCCAGGGTCCCTGGTTCCACCTAACCTGACCTATTCCATCGTTGGTTCTTGAATCTTACCTCATCAGCCTGTTGGCGATAGGTCTTATACAACTAGCTCTTTTCACTTAAGGTACCTACATTTAATATGACAGCACACTGCATATACTTGTAAGATTTCCAGTTTTCTATCCCTTTTCTTTCTTTCTTTCTTTTTTTTTTTCTTTTTCAAAGTTCATCGATTTGCCAACTATATGGGAGGGAAATAAACTGGCCAGTACGGCCTATGCTAATGCATTAATGAGCCACTCTATTCCTCCCCCTTACGCATGAATTTCCTTGCCCTATGGGAAACACTATGCCTCCTCCTTGAACGCCTCCAGAGTTGAAAATATTGCGTCATCCTTCGATCGTCAGGAATCCGATCCACTGCAGTACCACTAATATAGGAAGTAAATCACCTCGATACGCCTATTGGTCCTCCCCAATAAGATGTCTCTCCAGTATTATTTCCTTGCACCATGCTAGCCGTCTAGCTCTGTATCGTTCCATCCGTGCCGGGTCTGGGAGCTCCCGTAGCCATTTTCCCCATGAATCCTCCATTGACGAGGTTCAGAGCGGTTGAGAAAGGATCGACACCTGACTTGTTTGCTTTTTGCAGGCCGGCGGCGGCGAACGCTTGCTCGAAGTCGCGCTTGATATCCTCAAAGTCCTCGATACCGAGACTCACACGAAGTAGGTCGGCTGTATTGAAGCGTTAGTTGGCCATCGTTATCTTTCATACAGGGGAAGGACAAGACACAAAAAAGGAGGTTTGATTTAACATACGTGTAACGCCTCCCTTGATTTTCTCCTCGTCAGGCATTTGTTGGTGCGTCGTAACCCAAGGGTGGATGATCAGGGTCTTGCAATCGCCCACGTTGGCCAAGTGGCTGGCCATCTTCAGGTTGTCAACTACGGCCCGAACCTCTTCAACCCTTCCAGCCTATAATACACACGTCAGCGTCTTGGGGAAAAGGGGGAGAAGAAATTCTTTAATCAAAGAGACCTCCAGAAATGCCGATACGTACCACTCCAAAAGTCAGCACACCACCAGCTCCGTTCGGCAGTATCTTCTTCGCTAGTTCGTAATCCGGGTGCGACTTCAGACCTGGATATAGGACCCAGTTGACACACGGGTGGGCCTCCAGCCATTCCGCTAGCTTTTGCGTGTTCTCTACATGTCTTTGGCCCCGGAGAGAGAGGGTCTCTAGACCTTGGAGGAAGAGCCATGCATTGAACGGGCTCATACAAGGCCCAAGATCACGCATGCTGTCCATGCGCACCTTTGCAGACAATGCCTTGTTCCCGTACGTTTCCCAGAATCGCATGCCATGGTAGCCCTCGGCAGGCTCTGTGAAGCCAGGGAACTTACCCGAAGCACTCCAGTCGAAATGGCCACCATCGATGACAATACCCCCCATGCTCGTTCCGTGGCCGCCGATCCATTTCGTGCAAGAATGTGTGACGATGTCGGCTGTAATTGGGTCAGCATGTTATTAATAGCCATACTATCATATTGGTTTGACCGACCTCCAAGTTTGATAGGTTGACACAGGTATCCGCCCATACCAAAGGTGTTGTCAACAATCAAGGGAATACCATGCTTATGGGCGATTGCAGCGATCGCTCCGATATCCGGAACGCTATGCTTTGGGTTGCTGATGGTCTCTAGATATATTGCTCTTGTGTTCTCATCGACAGCCTCGTCAAACTTGGCAGGGTCGCAACCGACCACCCACTTTACGTCGATCTTGAATTTGCTCAGATAAACTCGGAATTGGTTGAAAGTGCCTCCGTACACTGTTGAATATGAGCTTTAAATTCCGATGTACGATATTGTTCAGAGAAGGGAAAACGTACACCAACTAGTGCTGATAAAGTTATGTCCTGGCTCGCAACATTGCGTTAATGCCATGAACTATTAAGTGCGTTAGCAGCACGACCTTGCATATGCATCTTTTTTTTTTGTTCAGCAAGACGAAACGGTCTTGTGATACATACCTGTGCTGCATGACCCGATGCTGTTGCCACTGCTCCGACGCCACCCTCCAACATCGCCATTCGGTTCTCGAATACCGTGTTCGTGGGGTTGCCCATGCGCGTATACACATATCCTTCTCGGGACCACGCAAATTTACTTGCGCCATCTGCAGCATCGGAAAAATTGTAGGCTGCGGTCTGGTATAGCGGAACTGCTCGGGAGCCGTTGATCGGGTCTGGCTCCTGCCCACCATGTACGGCAATAGTATCGAAACCAGGTTCCCTGTTACGAATTTCCTATTAGAAAAGGGCTTCGGTCTAATTTCTATGTAGGAATGTTCAACATTCTTCTACATACCAAGTCAGATTACTGATAGATCCGGGAGGCGCCATATCTATGAGTGATATGAAAGCTCTTGTTAGTGGTTGGTTGGGTTAGTTGTTTGGTAGGTGAGAGGGTTCTGGTTGTTATCGTGTGTTACTACTTAGTAGCTCCTTGTCAAAGATATAAGACTTGAGTCGAAGAATGCATACACCGAGAGCTACCGAGGCAACAGAGAGCAACGCAAGCCCGTTACATCTCTCTTTAAGTAGTTCCGTACGTGACAACCGGTTCGTCCGTACCTATTCACTCACTCAGCAACCCCCTCCATGACTCGTATCAGTTATCAGTCGATGGAGCAGGCATGTCATGACCGTTTCATCGTTGCAGATAATCTCGCATTGCGGGATCGTCAGTTAATAGTCTGGGGTACCGTCTTACCTGCGGCATCGCTGCAGTGTCGCTGCAATGTAACGAACAAACAAACCCCGAGAAACTCGGCGTCTCAGTCGGCAGGTTACAAGGCAAATACCGCCCAGGGAGGTATACTGACTGACCCACATCTATCCATAAATCAATGACCGGCGAGGCGCCAGCACTCATACCCGGCATGTGCATTCAATGCATCTTGTACGGGCATATTCGAAGCCTAACCCCGCCCGTCAGCACCTAGATTGATGAGGTAGAATGCGGATTCGGTTCTTCAGTCATCTTATTCGTCAATGGCTTCATTGGGTCTATGTACTGTCTGCTATGTGTGTCCGGACCAAGTCTCTCGACTACATTGATAACTGACCTACACTTGCTGGCCCCTGTTTCAAAGTCACGATGCCACTGCGAGAGTGCAACGCCCCTGCGGGGTGAATAGGACAGCTCATATCTCGTTTAAGCTCATTCGTATGGATCTCAGTAATGGCTGAGCTAATACTCCATTGTCACAGTACTAATTATAGGGCTCCTCTTTACACACTCCTAGCTTCTTCTTAGTGGCACTTTATACCCACCCCTCCTCCCTTCTGCCAACTTAACCAATCATTCATTCACTAGAAGCAAACGGTTCCAAAGCCCCGGGCTCTGGTGTCGAGGCTTATGAGTTGTGCCTCACGTGAAGTTGACATTCGTACCGGGCTTTGTGTTCACCATCAACGTGCTATCAAGATAGATTAAGTTAGCTGCCGGCCGGTTCCGGATCTGATATGAACACGCGAGGAGGCTCCTCGGCTAACGAAACAAGACAGGGGTACATCGGAGTTGCAGAATCTACTCACAAGACATCTGGACGAGAATAGCTCCCTACAGGATCGAAATCGAGCTGAACGAACGTAAAAGGTTAGCGTTCCTGCACGTTCAGGACTGCTTCTTATCGTCGGGAGCCTTACCCGGGACTTGGTCACGTCCGACAAATCTAATTCGGCGTAAATGATTTCCTCCTTATCCCACAGAGGCTCTGTGATCTGGGTCCCCAAAGGGCCTGCTACAAATGAACCTCCGTGGTTCACGACATCGTCAGGCTCCCATCTTGATCCGTCAGGTTTCCGATCATGGTGGTCTAGGCTGAATGGCGGATAATCAGCAGGAAAATCAGAAACTTTACACACCGAATTGGCGGATACTACAAAGCAACGGCCTTCCTTAGCAATATGTTGCATGGATGCAGTCCAGGAAGGTAAATCGTCCGCGTTAGGGGCAAGATAGATTCTAGAGACGCTTGTTAGAAGAGAAGAAAAAGGCCTCAATAACTTTGAAATCTCCAGGGTTCGCCCTACTCGATTCCTTGTTGGTAGAGTGCCATACGAGCAGCAGGCATGTAATTCTCCCAACTCCGGGTTATTAGCGTTTGTACGATATATGTAACCGGTAAAAGGGGTCTCACCATATTAATGTCCCGATTTTGCCAATGTCAGTTTGGACAACACTAAGACCGTCTCCTGCGCCTCTTCCCCATACGAGGCGTTCGGCACCTGTTGGTATCAACTGTATACCTCTCCCTTTTTAGTTCTGATGAATGATAAGCTTTATAGAGACCACAATTTATTTACCTTTCGATGTTTTAGTAACACTTGACCGTCTCGGCCGACTAGCAGCGCAGTGCAGTACAAAGTGCCACCATCCTTCTCGATGATACCAACTTGTAAGTAGACCTGATTAGACTTTGCAGTGTTCCGTATGACATCTGCTTCGGGAGATGGCACTGCTACCGCCGAGTCATAGTATCTAGCATACCATTCTCTCCCTAGGACCTAGTAAGCCTCATTGTTCTCATCCATGAACCTAGACACGGTTCAAGTTCAATGAACACTTACCGCGTGGCTCCCGAGCCCCAATCGTTGCGTCGAATGCGTACCTCCATGGATATGCCGAGAGAAAGGCCTCGCTGTTTTTTTGTGATAGGTGAGTTAGCCCAAAATCCTCCTCATTCCTTCTGCCTTGTTTGCGGCGGTGAAGAAACAAACAAACATGGTAAAACAAGCCATATAGCCCACTTTGCTGCAGAGACTCACGGAAATACCACAAGATCAGCCCCTCCTTGGGCAGCTTCTGCCACCAGCTTGGTCAGCTTCTCGAGGCTCTGCTGGAGGTCGAAGGACACAGGCGCAGCCTGCACGACTGCCACCTTCACCGTGTGAGCAGGGGGTGCCATGATAAAGATTGGTGTTGAGAAACAGGGTTTCTGGATAAGGCTATCTCTTAAGCCGGACCATATGAATCATGTCTATCTATAGAAGACTTTGGGGCGGCGATATAAGAACTTTTGTGTAGATCAAGTGCTTCCAGACTCCCCCCTCTGGATGAAGTTAGCTTGTTATGTGTATTCCCAAAACAGGAAGGGCGACAAGCTTCTCATTTGCTAATCCCTACAACCTTAGATCCCTGATGGTTTAGGGCTTGGTCTGATACATACCGGGACCCGCTGCCAATGCTGCTTGCTGACGTGATAGGTAAAGTAGACTGGAGCTTGCTCCCGTGGAGAAGACTCCGGAAGAAGGTACCTACTCAGAACCTTACCTAGATAGCTGACAAGCCGCATGCAGCACGCATACGTCCACGCAAGCTAATTTGACAACAGAAAATCTCCCGAGGCCGAACTGGATGCCCTCCCCGTCGTCGATCGTCGAGCAGCATGAGCCGGGAGGGTGGTCAGTTGCTGCCGCTCTCCCCCGTGGGGCTACCCATGAGGGAAAAGAAAAACATACGACGCTAGGCAGGCATATCTAGCACGCATATAGTACGACGATAGCTTACTCCTCCTTCAGTCAGATCCCGAAAGGCATAGCAAATCCCGGTGGGAGGGCCAAGCAGGAGGGGGGATAGCTATCCGAAGACCGGTGATAAGATGCTTTTTTGTCTTTTTTCTCCTTCCAAGTTCATCTTACTCGTCCTCCTTCTAGAGCTACGCCTCCTCCTTATCCCCGGTCTCCAGCTCGTGTGGATCGGGAGATCCGCTTTCTACACAGAAGCAAACCGGCATGAGAGGGATGTAACGGTGCAAGCAACCTCCCTCCCTGGCTACAGAAAGCCTCTTGGCCGGGTGCTCGGGTCGGGATGGTACGGCATAAGAGGCGTCTGTAGTGGTGGGCATGGACCGCATCTGTGTGAGGTCATGTATGTACGTAGAGTTGCATAGACTCTGGTACGTACCTTGACATATGATAAAGATCCCAGCTTAGACGAACGGGAGGTTATATTGGAACAAGGGTTAGGTTTGAATGAAAACTCGCGTGGCAATCGATAGATCTGATCATCGCTCCCTGGACTCCGCAAACTATTGCTTTCCCAAGGGCATACACTATCGTCCAGACTATACACAGTTTCGACTTGGTGCTTTATCTCCCTTTCACTGATAGAAGAAACTGCCGTGATGGCAAAAGTAAAGTGTATGTTTCAGCTTTCCTAGGTGTACTACTTGAGAGGACATGCTGTATCATGTCGCATCATAGCAAACATAACTAACAAGGTGTTACTATAATATAGTACTTGACGGCTACAATCCTAACCCTGACAACTACTATGCGAGTCTGATTCAGGGGCAGAAGTTTGCGGTGATCCCGCACCTGGAGCTCGACTCTGGAGAGGTTCTTGAGCAGTGTCCCGTTGCGTACAAGACCTGGGGCGTCTTGAACGATACGTGCGATAACGTGCTGGTAATCTGCCACGCTCTCACAGGCAGTAGCGATGTTAGTGACTGGTGGGCGCCGTTGCTCGGCCGCGAACGCGCCTTCGACCCGGCACGCTTCTTTATTTTCTGTGCCAACGTCCTTGGCTCGCCGTACGGAAGTGCCTCTCCGCTAACGGTCGAACCGAGCACCGGGAGCCAATATGCCGGACACTTTCCGCAGACAACGGTTAGAGACGATGTTAGGTTAGCTATAACACCCTCTCTTATATATACTAACAACCATGATTTCTTCATTTTATCCGCTAGCTGAACTACAGACTAATATTTGAACGTTCAAATAGAGCACACAAACACGTACTTGATGCCCTAGGCGTCTGCACAGTTGCCGCCGTAATAGGGGGCTCAATGGGGGGCATGACAACCCTCGAATGGCCGTTGTGTACGGAGCCAGGTTATGTCCAGAGCATCATACCCATAGCAACAGCAGCCGATCACAGTGCCTGGGGCATCTCGTGGGCCGAAACCCAGCGCCAGTGCATATACTCAGACCCAAAGTTCGACGACGGGTACTACGAGCCAACGCCCGAGGGCCAGCCCTCAGCCGGGCTCGCCGCAGCCAGAATGGTCGCTATGCTCACGTACAGGTCGTGCGTCAGCTTCGACGCGCGCTTCGGGCGCAGACCTCCCCGCCAACAGCAGCAGAAGAAGCCCCAGAGCGCCGCCGCCGTCGAACCCCCTCTCGACCTCCCTAGAATAGAGGTTCCCGGGCAAAAGACCGATAATAGCGGGACAAATACCGCGGCTAGCAGCAACGGTAGCGTTGGTAGGAAATCCCACGCGCAGCGGCGCGATCCTTCCTTCTCGGCGCAGGGCTACCTGCACTACCAGGGGCAGAAGTTCGTCCAGCGCTTCGACGCAAACTGCTACCTGCACATCACGAACAAGATGGACGCGCACGACGTGACGCTGGGCCGCATACCCCCTACGGATGCTGCTACTACTACTGATGACGATGAAGCGCTCAGGACCGTGCTCGCCCGCGTGCCGCCCGGAGCCCTCGTCGTCAGCGTCGAGACGGACGCGCTGTTCCTCCCCGAGCAGCAGGAGAGGCTCGCGGCGTGTCTTCCCGGAGCGTCGCTCGCGGTCCTGCGCTCGTCGGATGGGCACGATGGGTTCTTGCTCGAGTTCGAGCAGCTCGGCGCGCTGATCGAGGGGAAGCTAAGGCGCGACTTTCCGCGGTTCTACGATGCTGAAAGCGCGGCCAACTCTGTAGAAGGTGTTGAGGCTGTATTGGGGGGCGGGGCGAGCTTGACAGGGGAGATGGAGGGGGATGCTTGGTAGAATAGGGGAAAGGAGGCTGTTTTGGGAAAGGGGTGCACTTTTAGAGGGGTATAGTCGATCTACAGAGTAACTTCGTTGGTTTTACTAATGGGCGCACGATATGGACTCTACGAATCATTGATGGTTATGGAGATAATGATTTCTTTTGACTACTCTAAGCTGAATAATGATGGTGTATGGTTGGTTAGTTCGGCGTATTAATGGGTATAACCTAGGTATTCAACAAACTCAGCTCGAAATTATTAACAACAAATACCCCATCTTGAAATCGATACTATAATGAAATTATGGTTCAAAGAGATCTTGGCTATGAACTCTGAGTAGATTTTACTGGGAGAGTTATGTTCACCTTCTGAAGTCGTGAGATCTGGGGGCCGGGATGAGAAACTCTGTATTGAGCACCTACAGGATCCTATTCCCGGCGCCAATTTCGATCATTCTAGAGGCTTAGTATAGCATAGACTAACAACGTACGATGAGTGATTTGCAACAAATCGGAGATATGGTCTTCTAGCTACGCCGCGGAGATCTCCTCGTGTAAGTGCACTCAAAACACGATAGTCTTCGATCGTACGATGCCAGAAGACCTTTTTTTGCTCTTGCAAATGCCGCCGCCCCTCACAACCCAAAGCACTGTAAGATGTTTCTGCTTTTCTCATTTTTAATATCGAGATTGTCGCCACGATGGCTGCAAATAGCATAGACAGAACACCCAGGCCGAGCTATTCCGTGATGGTGGAGAATAAAAGGGGGAAAGATCTCGGCTTAATGGGGCGGAGGGTTTACGCTAAGGGGTCCCGGGTCCCCCCTCTATATCTACAAAGGCCGGGCGGGATTTGGCAGTAGCAGAGTGGATACACACATCGAACAGGTACCTGGGTTATGCGCGTCTATAAGCGCTGTGCCCCAAATCTCTATCACCCCTCCCCCCTTTTTACAAGAAACATAACCCAACCTGGATCCCTTGTTTTCTGTTACGTGGGTCGGAGACTCGGGCATAGGGCCTTGTTACAACAGCATAGCATCTCTTAGCGCAATCCGGTATCTGAAGTTTCCGGTGCTGTTGGGCAGTTCGTTTCTATTGTTATGCCGTAGCTTTGTTTGCTCACGGGAATCAAGAAACAAGTCACTTGAGCCAAGACGAGACAACACCCTTTCTTAATCTCCGCCCTTACAAGGCCGGTCATAGGAAAATTAGAGGGAGATAGAAGAGTCTGAGTTGTTCTAAGTGAGGTATATTTTCTCACACGTTGACAATTATTACACAGTAGCAGTCGGGGCATGCCGAACACGTGGGTGACAACTGAAATCCCGTTACAGGAAGGCGAATCGTTTTGCTGTATCTGGCTGGTGACAATCGGGGTTGTTTCTTGGCACTGGCGTCTCTTCGGATGAATCGTCCGAAAATGAAAATGAAATAAGGGGGGAGGGGGAAGAAGGTTCTACGACATTCAGAAATGTCGTTATCACGTACAGCCTAGATCCTTGAGATTATCTGTCATAAATATCTGGACCGTAAATATCCCATGCCTACATTCTTTCTCAAATTACTGCTCAGTTAAACATACACTACCCGTAGCGATGGGAGCGACCATAGAATCTAAGCCCTGGCTAGTCCAGAAGTATGGCGGTACCAGTCTTGGAAAACTCCTGGACACGATATGCAGCACTATTATCCCTACATATATCCGAGATCATGACCTAATCATCGTGTGTTCCGCACTTTCGGGTACTCTGAAAGCTAGTGGTACCACCAGTCTTCTCCTGGAATGTATCTCACTCGCAGAGCTGGGCATAGGGGCCCGTAAGGAGTTGATACAAGTTATGGACCTGATCAAGACCAATCATCTCGATATCCTAAATTCATTCCTACGTTCACCTAAACACTCCAACTTCGAGAGTTACGAGGATACAGCGACAAGTATCGTCAATGAGTGCGAAGCCATAAAGAAATTCCTGCTAGCAGCGCAGGTCATCGGCGAGCTATCGCCGCGGTCGAAAGACCGAGTCATCGCTCTAGGCGAGAAGCTATCATGCATGATCGTCGCAGCATGCTTATCTAGCACGGTGAGAATCCCTCAAAGCCCATGCGTATACAATCAAACCAGACAGACTAAACACGTAAGGCAGGGCGTACCCGCCAAGGCGGTTTTCCTTGATAACATCGTGGCTTCTGCCTTCGGAGCCTCGACACACGATCAACAAGCGGCCCTTGAGCGACTGGGTTCAAGGTTCTACCATATGATTGCCGATGAAATACCCAGATATATCCGGGATTGTGGACCGGCGATTCCTATAGTGACCGGTCAGTACTTTCCTCTCAATACGTATAGCTGCGCCTGGCATAAGCTCATAATTCGTAGGCTTTTTTGGCATCATGCCCGACTCTTTGATACAGACGGTCGGGAGAGGCTACTCAGACCTCTGTGCGGCTATGTGTGCGGTCGCAATGGGTGCGATAGAGCTACAGATATGGAAGGAGGTCGACGGGATATTCACTGCGGATCCTAGAAAGGTGCCTTCAGCAAGGTTGCTATCTACGGTCACCGCGGAAGAGGCGACGGAACTGACTTACTATGGGAGCGAAGTAAGGCAAACCTGAAATTACCATCTTATTTCACCGTTGAGTGATATGTTGACGCTTTCCAGGTTATCCACCCCCTTACCATGGACCAAATACAGGACGCCAGCATACCCCTGCGACTCAAGAATGTCTTCAAACCCGACGGACACGGCACCATAATCTACCCGTCGTCAACTTCCCTGCCTGTCACACCACCAGAGACACCACCAGACGGTCTTCCTCTGGCGGCGGTGAAACTACCCCCGCCGAGCTTCATGCTGCAGAACGGGTACATCGGGGCGAAGCAGGAGCGGCGCAAGCCCACGGCCGTAACGGTCAAGGACGACATCGTGCTGATCAACGTTGTGTGCAACCGCAACACCAAGTCGCACGGCTTCCTAGCCCAGGTGTTCGACCGCCTCGAGCGCAACAAGGTCGCTGTCGACCTCGTCGCCACTAGCGAGCGCCACGTGAGCCTCGCCGCCCAGAGGCCCCGCGATGACGCCCTGCGTAGACTCAAGGAGGAGCTAGAGCGCTTCGGGCAGGTCGCGGTCGCGCCCAATATGTCCATCGTTACTGTCGTTGGGCATAATATGCGGAACATGGTCGGCGTGTCGAGTGAGTTTTTACTTTCCTTTATTCTCTTCCGCTTTGCTAGATTGTGGGTGTTGGTAGTGTTTATTAACCGGATCACTGACATTGTTCTGCTGCTAGACGAGACTCTTTCGGCGTTGGCTTCGGCTCAGATCAACATACACTTGATCAGCCAAGGTGCGAGCGAGATCAACATATCGTAAGTTTATGGTCACATATCTGTTCCAGTCTTTTGGGGGGTTTGATAGACTAACTGGGAAAAATCAAAATTATAGACTTGTTGTGAGTGCAGATGATGCTATCGCTGCAATGAACGCTATTCATAGGGATGTGCTTAAGATCCCAACCCACAGGGAGCAGGAGGATCGTTTCATTCCTGGTAAGTCGACGACTACGAAATTGGTTTATACGGTACTGTCTAACAAGTCAACTTTAGGTCCGTGGCTATACTGAAGATGAATCAGCCAAGCTAGACATTTTCTGTTCTATTCTAATGTATTAGCATGATCATCGGTACTTGCGACTTGGTACCTTGGAGTTATTATGGCGTCCTGAGGAAGCTGATTATACGTTGTTGATATCAACCTTGGCATTTTTAAGATATGTGCTCGTAGACTTGAGCATAGTAACATACCATAAAACGATCTAATCTAGGTTAGAGTAAATTTACCATAATATCCAATAACATCATACAAATCTAAGTGAAGACGTTATCCCGATGATGACTTGCAAAAATAGGAGAAGAACCCAACCCCCAAAGTAACCTCGGCATGTTCCCATGGATGGACCCACTACCGAAGGACCCCCATTCGCTACAAGCTCTTGTGTCTTGGATTCAGCCAATCACACTCTTTGATTGACCCTAGATGACATCCTTTAGAGTATAGGTTAGTTCGTATAAATGCATATATGCAACACCTCTCTCGACTCAGTAAGGATTAGTGATCCATCCAAGTTACTTAGTCGGCAACTCCAACAACAAGACATATATCATACCTGCTAACACGAGATGAAAAGAGGGAAGGCAGAAAAGGTGTACATACTGAGAGCTTATTTGGATTTATATACTTACACGATATCTTCGTAACACCTAACGTTTTCGAAATATATATACCTACCTACCTATTAGATCCACCTCGGCGTGAGAGCGTATACGCCATGCCTATCTCTAACAAGAAGGTCGCACTCGTCGTCGGCGCCTCGAGGGGCATGGGCAGACAGATTGCCATCGATCTTGCGCTAGCAGAGGACGGATACGCAGGTAAGCAAGCTGCTGCTCACCGAGGAAGATGGTTCGTTCTTGAGATATTTGGTATGCTCAACTTCGTCTTATAGTCGTCGTCGCGGCTAAGTCGACCAGCGACGCCAGCGCCGTCGTGCCCTTCCCGCCGGACCCCAACTCCCCCCAGTCGACCATCGCCACCGTCGAGCGGGAGATCCGGGAGGCCGGCGGCGAGGCCACCGCTATCCCCGTCGACGTACGGGATTTCGAGGCTATCCAGCGCCTCGTGGATAGGACTATTGAGGTAACTTATATGCTTATGTGATTTAAGTCTTTTTCACTTTCCTCACTTCTAATTTATCCCGTTTCTATTCTCTTGTATTTATCGGCATGTTCTATGTGTCACCTATGTTGTGTCCCATCAACCCGTTTGTTTACCTCGATGTTTCACCTGTGGAATATAAGAGCCGAGTTCACTAAATAACATCCCTTCGAACCTATGTAGAAATACGGCCGCCTCGACGCGCTGATATACAATTCGGGTGCCATATTGTGGGCCTCGGTGGAGGACACGCCGATGAAGCGTTTCCAGCGTGAGTCTTCCAAAACCCTCCCCCCTAAGCTTTTCTCACTCCCCCCTCCCCTTTCTGCCATCACTACCACCGCTATTCTCACTAACTCCCCAACCTCCCCAACGCAAAAGTCATGCAGCGCGTCAACCCAGAGGGTCTCTACGGCGCGGTGCAAGCCTGCCTCCCCCACCTGAAAGAAAGCGGCCGCCGCGGCGCGAAAGGATGCGGCCGGATCGTCGTCGTCAGCCCCCCGATCTACAGCCGCTTCTTCCGCGGCAAGACCGCCTACGCCATGGGGAAAGTGGGCATGAGCGTGCTGACCAAGGGCCTGGCGATGGACTTCCAGCGCCAGGGCCTCGACGGCAGCATGGCGATTACGAGCCTGTGGCCTGCTGTGGTATGTTCCCCTCCCCTTTCCCTTCCCCCCCCTTTCTCACCCCTAATCTCTTCCGCCCTATACTTCAGAAAGGAAAGGAAAGAAAGAAAGAAACTGAGAGAAGACAAAAACAAGGCTATATCCTCCGCCGCGACCCGCACCCTCTCCCGCGAAGCAGAGCGCGACCTGCGGCACCCTTCCATCTTCTCCGACGCCGTGCTGGCCGTGCTGCGGGCCCCCGCGCGCGCCGTCAACGGCCGCCTCGAGCTCGACGAGGATTACCTGCGCTCGGACTGCGGGGTCGTCGACTTTGCGCGGTACGCGGTCGTGCCCGGCGCCGAGCCGAGGCGTATCAGTAAGTGGATCTGTATTTTTTTTCCTTTTTCCCCTTTTTTCTCTTGTGATGGTAAAAAAGAGAGAGAGAGAGGAGAGGAGAAGAGGAGAATATGGTGATTTGCCTGACTAACTATTTTTCTTGTGCGTTATCCTAGTGCCGGCTAAGCTGCCCGACTTAACGGTCGCGGAGCAGGATGATGAGGGGAAGAGGATGGATAGTGCGGCGGAGAGGAGGGCTAAGTTGTGACGGGATTTTGGGGGTATTATTTTTGGTATAAGGTCTATAATAATAGCGTGTGATTCCATGTTGAAATCAATAAAAAAAAAAGGGGGGGGGGGGGGGGGGGGGGTAATTAAAAAAAGTGGGGGGTTGAAAAAGGATAAAATAATTATAGGCGGTGGGTCTGGGGCTAAACAAAAAGGGATAAAATTTGAGCGCCG